>CAKNXH010001018.1:350458-371415 GCA_932178445.1 Andricus quercusramuli
CACACCTTCGCTTAGGGGTTATTCCTTCGGGACCATCCCTGGACAATTGTCCGCGACTGCTTATTAATTATTGTAACCATATTCAGCAGAAACCCTTGGCAAGCCAACTTTGAAAAAAAGTGCTAATTCAATTCCAAATTCCACTTTAAATGGATTTCTCTACTTTGCAATATTTTTCGGAAAAAATGGGACTGCGAGACTCCTAAATTAATTTTCATAATAGTTTAAAAATCTGGTTGGTTATTTTACTGAAAGTCATACACTCCAGATTTGCGACGGTAAAATAATCCATTACCAGTGGAAATTGCAATAAAATGAACATTTTCCTAAAAAATGGACCTGCGTGAACCTCATATGATTTTCGAAAATACAGCGGCAATTGAAATATAATAAACATCTTTATCGTAAAAATGGGCCTGTATAAAAGTTGAGCGTATTATTCTAAAATCAGCCTACTTCTGAATTTTGAAATAAAAATTGTTCGAACCATTAATAGTTTGTGTAAATTTGTAAATTATCATGGCAAAGAGTCTTTGGAAAGACATTTTCAGTTGACTGTATGAATGAAAATTAAGCCTATTCATTGAAGAATGTCCAACCTGTTTTGCCAATAATATGGATTTGAATGAGCTAAACATTGCCAATCCCAAAAATGAACTGTTGTTTATTAATTTGTTTGAAAGGTAATAAACATTTTTTTTAAATTATTTTCACCCACTGGAAATTATTTCTTCATAGTATAACCGGGAAAGAAATACAGGAGAAGAAAAAGAAACGGTCACTTTCGAGTATTGGAAGCGTAAAAAGTGCAATTCAATAATTTTTCACTGCGGCATGAGGAATAGAACCCTGGGCTACTGGCTCGAAATTGAATGCGCTAACCACAGAATCGGTGATGAGTTACATACAGTAATTCCCCACCACACTTAGTGAATCCTTGGAGTGGAAAGGGGGAAGCTATGAGTTGTGTACCATCTACCACATTACAATAGTTTGAGCACAGATATAAGATTTCGTTCGATGAATTTCAAAATCTTTTAAAAACAGTTATTCTGAAAAATAGAAAAATGTCAGTTATGTTTCTTATTAAAAATGAACCGAATTAGTCATTAAAACGCTGAAACTTACAAATCTAAAACTAAATTAAATTGAGCTGAACATTGATTTGTTCATAAAAACTTTTCTTGCAACACTGTGCGCTGATTGATATTCGAACCTTATGATCAACATTATCGCCGAAGTCGAAAACCACAGCCGGGATAATTCCTGCCTTTCCTTATGTACAAATAGTTCGTATTTTTTATTTTGAAACACTATCTAATTTTGAGTGCCTTGCTTAAATCGTTCGACTAAGAATGCTTGCAAATTGAAATTATTTGTATATGAACTTGATCAATTTTGAACACTTGGATTTAAGATGCGACTTTTAGGTGTTCTGATTTCTCGTAAGATAAGCATAGTTTCATCTGTACTCTTCACTAAATAAAATTACTTAAATTGAAAATATAATCATGGTGTATCCTAAGAATTAATGAAAATAAAGTATTCCGTCATGACCTAGTTTAACACCTGAAACGATTATCTATCGATCGTGCTTTTGGCGGGATCAAATACAAATTTTTAATATATTTACCTGAATAATTTCGTGATATTTTCATCTGCAGCAATAGCTAACTGAATATAACAAGTTTGTTTGAATATGCAAATGTTTCTTTATTTTTGCAAACTTATGCTTTCAGACGTTGATACATTCTTTCCTGTCTACTCTCTACTAAAAATTTTAGCTGACATGGTATACAGAAAAATATTATATTTGATTTAAGGGGGTCATCCCGTGTAACAGCCTTTTTTTAGAAGGTTTTTTCGAAATTTTTTGTAGCGAAATTAAAAAACACAGAGCTCCCAAATTTTTACTATATATTGATTCAGTCTTTAGTAGTAATACGATCTTGATCGCGGGTTTCATTGAGCGAATGGCAACCATATAACAAACAGTTAGGTAAACGGCGACCATGTTTCTGTCAGAAGGGCTTATCCGAAATCAAAAAATAAATTCGGAAGTTAATCTATAGGTCGATGGCTATCGCCGGAACAATGATTTTTTGAAAATCCTGAAAATTCAATTTTTTATATGTTTTTGAACATTAAGACCCAAAATTTCATGATTTTTGGGACTATTTTTTTTAAGAAAAAAAAAGTGCAATATTTTTCAAAAATCTCAGTTCTGGCGATAGCCGTACGTGTGCTTAATGTACCATTTAAATTTGAAAGCAATTGATTAGACCGTTTTTGAGAAGACGTGGTCGCTAGCTTGAAAAATGTAGTTTCGAGAAAAACGCGTTCGAAAGTTCAGGTGTTATAGCTGTTACGCGGCTGACTGTAAAGCCAAAACTAAGGAACCGTTACATTCAATTTGAGCTTGAGACTCTCAGGACAGCAGTGCCCTTCTAAATATGTGTGCGTATACCTGTGTGTGTATAGAATAGGCCTCTGGTACAAATCCGGAGGTATACAATAGCTCTTGTTTTCCGCTTCATCGAGCGGTCGGCCGCGCGTTCTAAACACCTTAACTTCTTACTGCTGTAAATTTTCAATGACTTCGATTTTCGGAAAATTAATTTAACAGTATATTCTATACATGCTAGAGATTGGATTTATGCAAAAAAAAAGAAATAGATTTTTTGAAACCGTCTCACGGGATGGTCCCCTTAACATTTTCATAAATTGAATTATGGTGTAGTGGATTTTGGTTCACATATTCTTTACATGTACCATTCTAAAATTCTTTGAAATTGCATATTTTGGGCCTAGGGAAATTTCTTCGATTTCCTTTTTGTTTAATTCGACAAACGAGCCGTTGTTCATGTTGATTTTGTATCTTCTATGCATCCCACAAAGCGTTGCATTATTACACTCCAATATTGCCAGGATATCACCAGTGGACGATTTTAATACAAGTCGGTCATCGGTTGCCAAGAGGGCAGGGATATGACGTGTTTCTCTGAGTTAAATTGGTTCATCGACAGGAACAGTGTACCTGCGAATTTCGAATACACGCTGCGGATTTTTACGGGGCATCCGATGGTCGAAATTTTCGATGACTCTCGCCAATAAACTGGATTGAACGGCCTTAATTTCAGCCTGAATGTTGTTTAAGAGGGCTTGAATTGTGCGTGGGGCATTGGTATACACTTTACTTTTTAATAACCCTAATGAAAGAATTCATAGGGGTCAAATGGCATGATCTTGGTGACCAATTCACATAAGAATTTCTTAAACTTATGCGATCGCCAAACTTAGTCGCCAATAAGTTGATGGTTTGACGATTTGTGTGTGCTATTGAGCCGTCTTGTTGGAACCAAAGGGCATCCACATCTACTTAATTTCATTTTGTCTACGGTCGTCCTCGGAGAAAAATGGCCCAATGATGCCACCAGCGTATTGCCCGCACCATACAGTGACTTTTTCAGCATGGAGTGGTTGCTGGTGGACCTGATGTGCATTTTTTGATCCCCAGATGTGACAGTTGTGTTTGGTCACGTGTTAGTTAAGGCGAAAAATGAGCCTCATCGAAAAGATGATTTTGGATGAAATCCCCTCATTTTTTCCGATCATCCAATCCACGAGGACACGGCGTTATTGGTGTTCTAGTGGCTTCAGTTCTTGCATTAATTGGATTTTTCACGCATGCAAATAAAGATTTTGGTGCAAAATGCGGCGAGAACTGATTCGAGAATTGGGCATCTCCCGAAGCAGTTTACGCCACATTTTGCACTATTGCATCACTGGGCCATTTTTCTTCGAGAAGGAGCGTAAAAGAGCTATTACAGTAAATTCTGACGGGTATCGTGGCATGCTGACGAATTTTTTGTGGCCAAAATTTATTGAAATACAGGTGAACGACCTTTGGTTCCAACAAGACGGCCCAACAGCACACGGAAATCGTCAAACAATCAAATTATTGGTTATTCAAAAAGTAGAGTGTATTTCAAGGCCCCAGGAACAACTCAACCCCTAAAGAACAACATGTAAGCACCTTTCATTTTTACTGAACTGTTTCAATTACGCCTCGAAAAATATGTAATTTATTTTCAATTTGAAAACTCACTAATAAATGGCCCACCCTAAACATGAAAGTTATTATAGGTACATCATTAAAAGCCTCTCCAAATTTTCCTCGTAAAATATTTTTGTACAAAAATAGAAAAGAAACTTTTCCTATCTGCTTCTGAAGAAAATATTGACCCACTAAAGAAAGATTCAAGCCTTAAGAACGATAATACATTGACTTTTTACTGTTATTACCAGTTATGTGTGGGATTTCGAGCCGACTTGGGATCCAAAACAATATTATATTTGACTTTTACATTTTCTTGTATTGAATTAAGGTCCTGTAGGTTTTGTTTCACACGTTGTTTGCATGTACTATTCTGAAATTCTTTGAGATAGGCTGTTTGGAGCCTAGGGTAATTTCACCGATTTCCTCTTTGCTCAATTCGACAATTGAACCATTGTGCATGTTTACTTTTGCCCGCTTTATCACCAAGATTTTCGTATATATTCCACGAAGCGTTTTATTACTATTCTCTAATATTGCGAGGATGTCACCAGTGGGCGTTGATAGAACAAATCGCTCTTCGGTTGGCATAGGCATAGGTACACCACGTGGTCCTCTAAGTAAGAGTGGTTTATCGTCAGGAAAAGTGTACCTGCGAATTTCGAATACACGGTGAGGATTGGTGTGGGGAATGAGCCTAAGAAATCTAACTTCTTCAGCATAATGTCCAAGTATTAGTGAATTATCGTGCATGGCAGGAGAAGACCTGGACCTGGCACGAGAAGGAGGCTCGGCAGGAGAAGCAGACTTATCAGGTGAACGATTTCTATCAGGAGAATCAGAAGAGCTGGAACGAGGAACTCCAGGAAGAGGGTCGCCATTAGGTAGGCACTCGAACTGTGTACTTATCTCTGCAACATGAAGCAGAATATTAATTTTGCCCTAAGGTGGATAAACGTATGTTAGTATCGACTGTGTATAATTTTCAAATGCAGAAATAACGCTTGTATGTTTTGCATAGAAGTACGTAGGCTACGCGTATCAGTGAAATTATTCAAATTATTTTTCATAAGTGGACGTGAAAAACTGATTTTTGATGAGTTCTTGTCGACTCGCATAATTTGGAGCAGAGTAACTAATTGGAAAGTAGATATTTGAAGCAATAATTTTATTCTTAGGTTCTGTGCTTGTTGATATAGGTGTAAGTAAACTTTTTTTCTCTCCAGTTGATTGTTTTGAGTTGAGTATTGTGTATCACTGGCAACAACAAACCAAGCAAATATGTTAAGAAATCTAATACTTTAACTCAATTGAAACCCGACAGATTGTCGTCAATTTCGATCATCAGAGTTAATTATAAATGATAAGAAACAATTATATCTTCCCAATTATCCATTCTCATTTTGTTTAAAATCGGGAAAGGAAATCGTTACAGCAATGTACTCATGCGGCGCATAACTATAGAATCAGCCCGCTTTGTGAGAACGATCAGCAAATATTAAGGAAACCTTACAAAATTTGAGTTTTCAAAATTTTTTATTCAAAATGGCTGGCTTACGAAATGGACCTTCATTTCAAGACACTTGAAGAGTATACCAAAGCCCAATCCAATCTGTCGAATTTTTCGAAAGTTATCGTGCTAAAAATAAACAAATGCACAAACACATTCGTAAAAACCTGCACGCAGAAAAATGTAATATTTACTAATTGTGAAAAAAATTGTAAAAAAAATTGCAAAGTTTTTCTTATAATCGTAACAGTAAAAACTGCTCTTAATGAAGGGGTGACAATCTCAAGAGCACTTAGCATTTCGTTAATGTTACAGTGAAGTTTGCATTACAGAAGGATCGGTACTTGCTACCGATCCGAATAGCTTGTTTAGCTCGCCCTCAAAGTCGTAATATCTCAACCCATCCGCGCGGCACCGGTCGAATTCATGACGCCATCGGCAATGGATGGATTGCATCACCTAAAAAACATTAATTTTTGACATTTCTGTGACAGTCGTCACATAACTCCATATTCTTACTTAGTAATGAAGGGGCTTTATAATGAATAACACAATTTTGTATGGCACTTCTCATGCACAGGTTGCGTACAGTGGAGAGTTTATTGGAGCAAGACGTTTTTGCGTTCCGCGACTGTTCCATCTGACTTGTATGGATATATGAGGTAAATGCGAGAACTTTCGTCGTGTGCCGCGATGGCATGGACGCGTATTCAAAAGTCGTTCCTGATGTCCCCACCTTGGTTTCAAATGTATTTCGGAATTATTTCACAGATCGCAAATCGTGTAGTAGTGTGGTGGTTAAGATAATCGACTTGCGCGCTTAGGTTTATGCGTCCCAATCCCCAAGTTATGTGCGAAATTTTAATTGTCTCATAAGCGTTGTAACTTACAAATACCGATTAATTATAGTTATAACCGGAAATATATCTCAGAATTAACCGTTTGTTTATTTATTAATTATTATTTAGCAATATTTTTTTTACATTTTATAGAGCCATCCAAATTATATTCTGTACCCTTAACATAAGTTTGATCTCCTTATATTTTTCGTCAAAGTGACATGATAATTCGTAATTAAAGCATCGAGGAACAGTGCAGAATAGCGACTGAATGGGTAAAATCTACTGATCCGCAGGTCAGCAGCACTTGAGAATCGGTACTGGTAACCATCAATGATAGTCATATTTAGTTGCCTATAATTGTAACATTTACTGAATTGTCGTTTTGGCCATGTACGTACTTGGAAGATCAGTAGATTTAACTTGGTTTTCAGTAAAATATAAGATTCTTTTTTCTGCGTGTGTTTTTCGGATATGATTATATTTACCAATAGAATTGAGGGTAGCCGCCACTGTTATGCAGAGAGTATAGACGATCCTCATCTTATCTAATTAGACGAAAAACTTATTAATGTATTATCGAAGATTTGAATTAACACTGCAACTAAGGAATATTCGAGCGCTTGTCAAGATTATGTGTCATAAATGCTATACAGCCGTTATCGCATAGGCCATAAGTGTTAAGCTTGTTCTTATGACATATTTACATTCCATTTGTGTCAGTTTCAGGAAAAAGATGGAGATAAGAAATACGTTAAAACTGAAATGACAATCCATATAATTATTTATTTTTCAGCAAAATCCTTTATTTACATGGGAAATTCATATGGTCTCCATTTGAAGAGGCTATGAATAAATTACATCACGCAATTATAATAAAAGATCCATATCAGCATAATTATATTACGATATTATTTTGAATTTTCTTCATTATTCTGTAAAAAAAATATCCATATAAAAAAAGTATTATTTAGCGTTTTCAAAATTTTCACCACCCAGAAAATTATTGAATATTTCTTATGCGACTTTGGCTTTGAATTATTGACTAGGAACATTTTCAGATTTGGTCATCTACTCTCATGGATATGTTGACAAATTAAACAGGAAGTAAAAATATCTGAAAGTTTATTAGAGAATTACAATCTTCTGAATTGTTTTTAAAAACATAAAGTTAAGTGATTTGATGCATTACTTCAGAAAGTCTTATAATCTCGTTTATTGCATTTTTATCAACATCAAACTCCGTGAATTTTAATTTAATTTTGATTTTGATCCACCTTCCACTTAAAATTTAATTTCAATTTCAATTTTGATCTAGTTTTGATTTTAATTATTTTATTTGAATCTGAGTTTTTTTTCAGCAAAACTCAGAAGAAGGAATCAAATCAATAAGTTAATTTTGAATTTCACTTCGTAATAAGATGTTAAACGATTCGACTCATAATGTGTTTTTTATTTTGATTGCCTATCAGAATATTAGATATAAATCACAGTCATAAATGAAAATAATGATTGAAATAGCTAAAATTTAAATTTCGATTGTAATTTTAATGTATAGTTGTAGTTGTATATCTAATCTCTCCCTTTTTCGGGTTTGAGGGACTCCCCTCCATGTACATATATTTACATTTCATCTTTAATCTAACTTAACCGCTGCTTATATTCTAATGTTCCGCCTTACTCAAAATAACAATAATATCAATACTATTGATTCTTGAACTTCTAAAAATGAGCGATCTTCCAAGGCTTTCGTTCTCTCTTACCATCAAATACATTTTCACCGATTTAAAAATTTAAAATTTTTGCTAGTTACTTTCCTTTGAGCAGGATTATCCGCTTGGTCCTGCTCTGCTCGCTTGATTTCTCTTACTTCTTCCAGTTTTTTCATCCACGGCACTCCCTGTCCATTACCATCCAAAATCCATCTTACGCACTCATCCACATTCAACTGTCTATCTTCCTCTCCTGTACAGTGTACACCTCTCTAACACATGAGCCCATGACTCCACTTCGTATACACATACTCTGCACAGATTGTCCTCTTCATCCATCCAATATCTACAAGATCTCACTGCTTCTCCCATTCTGAACCACACGAACCTACTCCATTTGTCTTCCTTTTTTATTTTCTGCAAATGTTCTGGTTCCGTCAACCCTTTGACCATCATATACCATCAATTGTACCTCGAATCCATAATATTTGTTTATCTCTCTTCTCCTTGTCTTACTAATAGCTGTAACTCTATGCCCTGCCACTCCAGTACCTCTTCCCACGTACGAATTTCCCAAATTGCCTCTCGTCTCCTTATTCATAACTTTGTCCAAGCATTATTATTTTGGTATTCTGCTTTCCTCTCCCCCTTTCAGCTTCTCTTCAAACCTCCAGGCTCTCTTAATTTGTCTATTTACCATTTCTTTCCTTCCAGAAAGCTATTTTCACGTTTTTTTCCTCCCCCCTTCACCTAGCCTCCTCACTTTTCCTAAGCCTTGCTTTTTGAGAACCCCTCTGTTTGATCTCTAACCTCTTTTGCATTTTCCTTACTTCTACCTTTCTCGACTCTTTTTTTTCTTCTCCCCGATTTCAGCTACTATGTTATTTTTTCTCTTTGCCCTTTCTTCCCCTTCCAATCTCCTTTCAATGCCACATAGTCTCTTCTCCAATCTTTCATTCTCATTTTGAACGTTCTTATTACTCCCTCTTCCTATTTCCGCACCCTCTGTTTCTCTCCCTATATGCTCATTCCTCATTTCTAAGTTGTTTACCCGTTCTTCCAACTGTTTTATCTCACTATTTCTCTTTTCGTCATCCTCCTCCTGTCTATTATCTATGCTCTCCAGTTTACCTCATACCTTGTCCTTCTCCTCTTCTCGGAGTTTCTCTTCTCTTCTCTCCAGTAACCATGCTCACAACCTCATCACCTCTTGTTTCATCTATTACCTACCCTCTGGCGCCCGTTTGTGGACTTCGTACCGTCGATACCCTAGTATCCTACCTTACTCATGTCGGTGCTCCACGACATTCACCGCACATTAATCGCTCACCTCTTGCCCCCCTTGCCCGACCATTATTTTTCTACTCCTAACCTCAAAAACTTCCCACGCTCCAATTTCCCCTCCTTCTCACCTGATCTCCGCACTCACTGCCTTTTCTGCTGATTCCCTCCACCAAAGCCAAAAAAACCGACACTTGACACAAAAGAGTTCTCTCACGATCGGTACCGAAAACGAAGCCCGGTTCTAATTTCAATGATAATTTTAATTTTAATTTCATATTTATTTTCAATTGAAAAGTTTATTCAATTTTAATTCTAATTTCAATTTCAAGTTTAATTTAAATTTTAATTACATAGATCTGGATGATCATGAAGACAAGAAGTCCAAAATATTCAAGCATTCTTCTTTCCAATTGAAACGATTTCAATCGTAAATTATCAGAATTCATGAATATTGTATTGTAAAACTTAAAACTTGCACAATTTTTAATTTCTGATTTTGAAAATTTAAAACCACTCATTTTTAAAACGATAAATTCGAAAAATATATGTTTCCTTTGAATTGCCGTAGTTCTTTCAATTTTGACTTCATTTGAAAGTCTTATGATACTTTTTTGTAGAACTCTCCTGGCGAGAACCAGAACTCTGAATGGAACTCTTGGAACTTTAAACAGGGCATTCGTGAAAATGTTTCAATTGTCAAAATATTTTAACTTCTAAGTTTCTTGTTTTTTTGAAATCCAATTTAAAAGAAATTTAAAAACATTTAGACCTAAGTTATCGTGAAAAATAGTTAATTTTTTCAAACTTGGACTACTGGCTATATTTTTCGAACATGTTTTTTTTCAAATTGAACGAAACTTTTCCTCGAAACCAGTGGCCGATGAAGAAGCGTGTGTATGGAAAATTTTCAATTTTTTTCGCATTCGTGGGCTGGCCCCTGTACTAAATGCGACCCTTTTTTTTCGACTTCAAGCTTTGGGGGACCCCTAGCTGCTCCCCCCTAGCCACTGCTCGAAACCATCATGAACTTAAGAACTATGCTAAATTTACTTCAACTTTTAAAAAGTGTAACTTTTGTCAAATTGGGAGGTATTTGAATTGATACCTCCATTTTCGAAAAAAGATTTTTTGACGATTCAAACATGACAACTATTGCTAAAAAATATCAAGAGCTATAGAACTATGGATGAGGCAGTCAGAGATATAATGAAAAATTTAAACCGGTTAAAGTGGGATTCCCCCGAAAAGTTCCATAATTATTTTGTACTCATTCCAAACAGACTTGAATAAACTTTGGAAGGAAATAGCAATTAGCATAGAATACACATAAAACCGCTAAACTGTTGATTTTCCTATACCTTAAAAAATTGATTTCAAATTATGTATTATATTATTATATTTTCCAATATAATTGAGTATAACCGCGATGGATATAAAGTGAGTTGAAAAAATCCTTATCTTTTCTCATTAGACGAGGAGCTTATTAATGTCTTTGTGAAGAATTAGATTAACAATGTAATTAAGAAATATTGGAGCCCTTTGGGAGCTTATATATAAGCTTAACCTCTTGAGTTATTCACATTAGTTAGTCATTAGTTATTTTCAGTGCAAAAATTTAATTTATGATTTTGCTAAAAGTAATATCAACTCAGAAACTACGCAATGCATTTTTTTCGGGTGAGGAGGAGGATTTTGTTCTTGAGGATTTGATGATTTGATAAATGAGTCAAGAAAATTGTATAATCTCCTTCAATTACATTTTATTAGCGTTTATTATGATCGCACCTCTCCTTATAACGAGTTTCTCATTTTGATTGCCTAATTAGCATATAATCAACATGCTCAAATTCAAAGTACTATGAAATATGATTCATAATGATAAATAAAAATGAATATTAAAATAGCTGCATTGGATTTCGTACAATTTTAATTTAATTTTAATTGATAATAAATCTCATAAGGAATTAAAAGCAAAGAAATACATGAATAAGATAATTTGGGATTTTATATCGTATCAAGGTGTAAAGTGATTTGATAAAAGATACTATAAAATTGCATAATCTTGTTCAAATAAATCTTATTATCGCTTATGATGTACGCAATTGTTCTTATAACCGATTTCTTATTCTGGTTACCTAATTATGAAATTAAACTGTATGCTTCAATTTAAAATACTGTAAATTATAATTCTTACTAATAAATGGAAATAATGATTAAAGTATCTATATTTAAAATAGCTACATTGACAATTTTAATCTTCAAATTTAATATATGAAATTGAAAATTTCAATTTTAACTAAAAGTGAAACTAAAATTAAAACTAAACCTAAAATCAAAATTCACATTAAAAGTAAAATTTTAATTGAGTTTAAAATCAAAATTAAAATCAGAATTGAATGAAAAATCGACATTGAAATTAAGGTTAATATTAAAATTAAAACTAAAATTAAAAAAATTAAAGATGCAGCTATTTTAATAATTATTTTCATTTATTGATAAGAATTATATTTTACTGTATTCCAAATTGAATCATATAGTTTGATTTGATGATTTGGAAATCAGAATAAGAAATATGTTATAAGGACGATTGAGTACATCATAAACGATAATACAGTTTATTTAAAAGAGATTATATAATTTTGTCGTATCTTTTGTCAAATCACTTGACTCCTTAATACGATTTAAAATCCCAAATTATCTTAGCAATGTATTTATTTGCTTTTAAGTCCTGCTGAGATATATTGTATCCTATATTGGAATCAGAATTGTATTATACCATTAAGCCATTTCCCTTTCGGGGTAGGCGTGACTTGCTCGGTTGGGGAATAGTAAACAGGTGAATAGGTATAGAGTAGGTTGGTATATGGGCATAAGGTATATAGGAGTTTTATAGGTGTTAGGGATAGGTGTTTTAGATCGATCTGGAATTCTCGTGTCATTTATTTAGATGACACGTTCATTCCGCAACACTGCTCCGACCCAGGTTGCTGATCAATCTCTCTAGCGATCACCCCAAGTGAGGAACCTCACAAAATTGTTATGTATGGTTCCCCACTTGGGCCCATTAGTATCCAAAGTCTCTGTTTCAGGCGCCATTCACACTATTGTCACTCTGTTTACAAACTATTTGTCGCCACACATTTCTGTCCTGGCATACTACTCTAGCTTCCTTCACGTCCATGCATCTCTTCACGCAAGCTCTTCTGTTCCTATGGCTTCTTACGTCTCTTCGGATTAATGTCTCATTCACAGATTCTGACCATTCTTTCGGCGGTCTACCTCTGGGCATTCTACCATTTACTTTACCTTTATACACTTGCTTCGTCAGTCGTTCATCTTTCATTCTTTCAAGATGTCCGAACCACCTTAGCTGATTTCTTTCCCATATGTCAACTAGTGTCTCTTGTGTACCACATTCTTTGAGGATTGTCTCATTTCTGACTTTGTCCATCAGTGTTTTCCCGCATATTATGTGGAGAGGTTTCATGCCGATCGCGTTGATTTTGCTCCTGTCCTTTTCTTGACAGGTCCATGTCTCGCTACCGTATAGTACAGTTGGTATGAAGATAGAGCTATGTATGGCCATTTTAGCTTTTTTTGATATGTTTTTATTTCTGAGGATGGATCCTGCTCTACCGATAACCTGCTTACCCTTATTTATGCGCCTATCTAACTCCCCATCTATTTTTCCGTCGCTAGTGAATAGGCTACCCAGATATACGTACTTGTCAACTTGTTCTAATCCCTCACCATTTAGGACAATGTTGCACATTGTTTTCTCGCTTTTTCCCTCAAACACCATGATTTTCGTTTTATTCACATTAATTTTGAGGCCCATGTTCTCCATGCTTGTATTTAGTTTATTCAACATTCTTTGCAAGTCCTCGATTGATTCTGCCATAAGAATCTTATCATCTGCGAAAGCTAACCCACGTACCTTGACGGTTTCGAGATTTACACCTTCTTCGTCGAAGAGGGCAGTTCTTAGACATTTATCCATGAATATGATAAATAGCCACGAGGACATAACGCATCCTTGCTTCACCCCTTGCATAATATCGAACCAGTCGCTCAGTTTCCCATTTACCCTTACACTCGCTTTACTGCCTGTATAAATTGTTTTTATTGCTTGTAGGAGCCCTCCATTTACTCCATACTCTTTAAGGATTTCCCAAAGTTTAGTTCTATTTACCTTGTCGAATGCTTTTTCTAGATCAATAAATGCACAGAAAACTTTCTTCCCTACTCTCAAGCTCTTTTCTGTGATCTGTCTTAGGCTAAATATCTGATCTGTACATGACCTACCTGGCATAAATCCACATTGGACTTCCCATATCTTCTCTTCTGTAATTTCCATTACCCTACGGATAAGGATTTTTGAGTATATTTTACTTACGATACTTAGTAGGCTGATACCTCTGTAATTACTGCAGTTGCTTTTATCTCCTTTTCTTTTGTATATTGGTACGATAATCGCTTTTCTCCAATCGTCTGGGACTTCTCCCGTTTCGATACATAAATTTATTAATTCGCACAACCTGTGAGGTATGTACTCACCACCGTATTTAAGCATTTCAGCGCTAATATTGTCTATACCCGCAGCCTTACCGTTTTTCAAGTTCTTAATTATATCTCTGACCTCAGTGACACAGACTTTTTCAATTGGGTTTTCTAGTGCATTATGTTCTATGTCGCAGTTTTGTTGCCCTATATCTTCACCTCCTAATAGTTCTTTAAAAGAATCTTTTAAAGCGTCTACTATCCCGTCTATATCATATAGCATTTCGCCTTTACTGTTTCTCATGCTAGCAAACTCTGTACTTTTACTTTCCTTCAACTATTTATATAATAGTTTCATAATTCCTTCAAAGCAGTTTTTTATTTTGTTCTCTTCTTCTGTTCTGATTTTCTCTTTACTCTCTTTGACTAGTCGTTTAACTTTCCTATTTTTGTGTCTGTAATCATTTTTAAGTCTAGTTTTCTCCTCATCGCTAAGACCTGTCATGTTCAGCGTTCTATTGCGCGCTTTTTTCTTTTCTTTTTGGGCTGCCGCAATTTCCTCATTCCACCATGCATCACCAGATTTTCTTCCTACAAACGCCGTACCACATATTTCGGTCGCAGTTTTAACAATGATATCCCGTAATAAAGTCCACGCGCCCTCTACATCTTTATTGCTTATAAGCGCTTCCCACGTTACCCTATCTATGCGTTCAGTTAACCTCTTTTGGAACTCTGTTTCCACTTCTTGTCTCTGTAAATTTTCAATTTTTATTCGTGTTTGTTTCGTTTTCTTTGTTTTCTTTGTTCTCCATCCCCGCCCTAAGTTTATTTTGCAGACTAAAAGGTAATGATCAGTATTGCATTCGGCCCCCCTCATGACCCTTGTATCTGTAACTAGTTCTCTTAGTCTTTCATCTGCAATAACGAAGTCAATTATACTGCGGCTATTTCCTTTACACCAGGTGTACATGTGGATCATTTTATGTCTAAACCAAGTATTTGTAATGAATAGGCTCTTTTCTAAGCATAAGCTAACTAATTTTTCCCCGTTATAATTTTTTCTTGTTGTGTCCCCAAAATTACCTAGCACCCCTCCTGTATCTGTATCCTGACGCTGGACGCCGACCCATCCGTTCATATCTCCTAACAAGATTATTCTTTCACCTTGATCGCAAGTACTTATTGTATCATTTAAAGTGTCCCAGAAGGCGTCCTTAACTTCCCTCGAATCGCTATCAACTGGTGCGTAGCACGCTATGATAAATAATCTTCTGATTCCTACCTTCATTCTAGCCCATAGCAATCTGGGTGATACAAAATTATGCTCTATGAGATGTTGACTTGCTTTTTCATTCATAATTAAACCGACCCCCTGACTATGATGTGATTCACTATCTACTCCTGACCATATTTCACAACCGCCTTCCAACACCCCATTTTCTATGTTTCTAAATTCGCAACCTTTTTTCTTCGTCTCAGGTACACAGAGAATATCTAGTTTCCTTGTGTGCATAGTTTCTCGTAGTTCTCTTATCTTAAGATCATTCACTCCTCTAGCATTCCAAACACCCAGTCTCCATTCATCGCCCGAAACACGACCTTTACGTTCACCGTGTGCATGCCTTTGGTCAATCCGAGTTTCAGTCCATTCCGAGGCTACTTTATTGTGTAGATTACACATATTACAGATTATTAAATAGAAATATACAATAAAAATGAAAATAATAAAATAATTACAATAAAATACAATTTAATATTGTATGAAATCCGATAAAGCTATTTTTACATTTATTTTTATTTATAACTATGAATTATATTTTGTAGTACTTCAAATTTGAGCGTATAATTCATATGCTAATCAGGTAATCAAAATGAGAAACTCGTTATAAGGACAGGTGCGATCATAATAAGCGCTAATAAAATGTAATCAAACGAGATATACAATTTTCTCGAATTTTGTATAAAATCTTTGAATCTTCACGAACCTCCCCACACCCCCTCCCGAAAAAAAGATGCGTGAAGTAATTTATGAGTTGCACCTTCTTGTAGACTTTACATAAATCTCCCACCTAACCACCGTAGGTATTTCGCTAAAAATTAAATGATTATTACATAGACTTTGATATCACTTTTAACGAAATTATAAATTGAAATTTTGCAGTGAAACTGGCTGACGACTAACTAATGTGAATAACTCATAATGTTAAGCTTGGCGCTTTACCTATGACATAAGGACTGTAGAATTTATCATACATAATCCCACTAAGTGCTCGAATATTAGTTACAGTGTTAATCCCATTCTTCAATAATACATCAATAAATTGTTTGTCTTATCAGAAAAGATGAGGATTTTTTCTACTTGCTTTATACCCATGGCGGTTATCCTCAATTATCTTGGTAAATATAATAATATATCATTAGAAATCAATTTTATAAGGTACACGCAAATCATAATTTGTGCGATCCCGTCTGCGTTCTACTCTAATTACTATTTTCTTCCAAAATTCATTCGAGTTTGTTTGAAATGAGTACAAAATAATTATGAAACATTCCCGGAAAATCCGACTATAACCAGCTTAAACTTTTCTTTTGCATGTTTTCGAAGTTCTATGCAAATATAACTTGGAAAAAATAAGAGACGTAAACGTTAAAATATTTAGAAAATTGAAACATTGTTACGAATTTCCTGTTTTAAATTCCAATAGTTCCATTCAGAGTTCTGGTTCACGTCAGAAGAGTTCTACAAAACGGTCTTGTAAGACTTGCAAATGAAGAAAAAATTAAAATAACTGCGACTCTTCAACCAAAACATACATTTTTCGAATTAAAAAAATGTTGATAGTTCCGAAAGTTCTGCTCAATGTTTTGTTCTCCGCGGAAGAATTCTACAAAAAACTTCCATTACACTTTTTTTCACATCAAGTCAAAATTCAAAGTATTACAGCATTTTAGAGATAATCCAAATTTGTGAACTAAACCAATTTTGAGTTTAAACAGTTCTGAATAGAGCTCTGTTTTCAGTTTTGAGGTCGCTGATTGCGAGAATGGGGTCATTTTTGTTAAAAAATCTGAATTCTAAATGTTCTAGTTCAAATAAAAAATTGAAATTCTAAATGTTCTAATTAAAAGATTGCGGTCCTAATATGGTGGACTGAAAGTGAATCGGGCATCATAACTACACAATTCAAAATGGCGGATTCAATATAGTGGACTGAAAATATTAAAATTAATCGGATTGGATAAAAACTTGATACTCGATGTTCTTTATGGTCACTGAAAACGAATTTGCAGTCAGTATCACATATTTCAAACTGGCGACCTGAAAGCTCAAAAAGTTATTCAATAGCTTTGAAGGTACATAACTGAAGATTTTTTAGATTTTTTATTACAAAGCATTACATATTACATATGACATTCATAACTATATATACAAATTTTTTTTACTCCGTGAAAAATCTTTTGTCCTCTATATCGGTGACCATTTTAAATTTGGTATTTGGAACTTCAGATTATTATTCATTAACTCGAGAAATCTTTGAGTAACAGGTTTTAATCAAATCCTATTGATATGCATATTTTGAGCAGCAATATCGAATTCGCCATTTTTAATTTTGTAATTTTCATTTCAGATTCATAATTTGGAGTAGCGCAAAACAAGCCTCAAACTGTCGGCTTCAATTTTTCAAAGAATTGAAGATTTTGTTCTAAAAACTACCACGTTTTTTGAAAATACGTATCAAAACTCAACTCCACATTGTTGAAGCAAACTGTTTATGCTTGTTATACATACCTTTCCTTGATGCTTGATAATTTCTTTTTTCAAATTATGCATTTCTGTTGCAAAAGTACAAGCTTCAAAAGATTCAATAGTAATACAAGCAAGAAAAATAATTTTGCCGTATTAAAAAACAGCAGCAGTATATTTAGTTGAAAATCTAAAAGTCAATCTTGAAACCTTGAAACTGCTAAGCTTTTCTTGATACGTCCTGATTTTTAATTTAAAACATGATTTGTTTTCGTTAAGAGAATCCAAAAATAACCTTAGATTCTTAAATCTTCTAAGGGTTTCTTAATACTTGATGATCCTTCTTCCAAAGTGAACTGATTTACGAGTTGTGCGTCTTATGAGTATACTATTGTAACGATTCCCTAACTCAAATTTAAAGGGAGCACAAATGAAGAATTAAAATCTATAGTTGCGTTTTATTCATTATAATTATCTCAGATGCTGGGTTTTGATTCAATTACATTTTCGGAAAAAAATTGTGTATCAATTCTGTTTTTTGAAACGGAATGGAAAAAAACTTTTGCTAAATTTAGCGTTTCAACTAATTATAGTAATTTTCGGAGTATAATAAAAGATATAATCACTTCTACAGAAAAAACGTTCTCCATTGCAAATATCTGTCTCTGATGAGCCATATATAAAAACATTTGTAAACACGACTAATCGTCCAGTAAAGCTAAGTTGTCTGCTGGAACAAAATATATATCAATTTTTTTTTGTTTTTAATGTTTGGGTCAAGACTCCAATAATAGAATGCAACCCTACGACCTGTCATGCCCATCCGTATATTGCTAATTGAAAACAAAGGAAAAATTGAAAAGATTTCTCAACATGTTAGCCTAGATTGTTGTTTCCAGTCAAGAGGTAGGTAATAATTTCATAGGGCTAGATTCGTGAGGCACACAAAAACCTTGAAAATAGTATTTGTCCAAAACCTTCCTAATTATTAGTTAACGAAATATTAAGTTGTAATTAAGTGTAGTGTGTTTTCCGAGAAGATACCATATAATGAATTCTCATATTTATAAGAAATTTTAAAACCTTGATACTCAAAAATTGCGTTCGAAGTTGAGGATTTCCCATTGTATTTTCAGAGTGCACTAAGTAGCAAAATCTTGCACCATTTGCTCTGATCTTTTTTACAATTCTCAACTGAAAACAATTAATTAGACAAATAAGGTTATGTGCGCTCATGTCAACAAGCCCTGTGTGTAAGAAAAAAAATATTTCTTTTGATATCCACTTTCTGTTTACTCACTCTGCTAGAAATTATACAAGTAGACAGGAACTTATCAAAAATCAGTTTTTACGTCCACTTTTGAGAAACAATTCAAATGATTTCACTGTTTACGCCTAGCCTATCTGCTTCAATGAAGAAATATACAACCGTTAGTTCTGAATTTGGGATTTGCACGTAGTCGATTACCAACATATGATTGTATCCTGCAAAAAAAAATAACACTCTCTCTCTCTCTTGTTGCAGAGTTGAGTTTACAATTTGAATGTTTACCTAATGGCGACCCTCTTCCCGGATTTCCTCGTTCCAGAACTTATTATTCTGCTGACAGAACTCGTTCTCCCGCTGACAGAAATCCTTCTCCTGCTGACATAAATCGTTCTTCGGCTAATAGAAATCGTTCTCCAGCGGACAGAAATGGTTCTCCTGACAGGTCTGCTTCTCCTGTCGATCCTCCACCTCGTGCCAGGACCAGGTCTCCTCCTGCCAGGCGTCGTTCATCACTCGTACTTGGACATAATCCTGAAGAAATTAGATTTCTTCGTCTTATTCCCCACATCAACCCGCACAGTGCATACGAAATTCGTAGATACACTTTTCAGGCCCATAAACCACTTTTTCTGAAAGTAGCACGTAATGCCCTTGCGCCCGTACCAAACGAAGAGCGACTTGTTTTAGCAACTTTCACAGGTGACATCATGGCAATATTGGAAAGTAAGAATACACTGCTGCGTGGAATATATAAAAGAATATTGGAAGTGAAACGGGTGAAAATAAACATGCAAAGCGGCTCGGTTGTTGAATTGAACAAAGAGGAAATCGATGAAGTTCCTTTAGGCTCCAAACACCCAATATTGAAGGATTTCAAAGTAGTACGTGTAAACAACATGTAATCCAAAATCTACACTATAATTCAATTCGAGAGGATGTAAAATTAAATATCATAATGCTTGTGACCTAATGTCGGCTCAAAATCCTGCAAGTAATTGTTAATTACAATAGAAATTAAATGTATTATTGTTGTCCACTCTTAAATATTTCTTCAGTACCCCAATCTCTACTTTTCGGAAACAGATGAAAAAAGTTTCTTGTTTATTCTCGTACGAAAATAATTTAGAACAAAAGTTGTTATAAGACTATAGGGATGTACCTATAATAACGTTCCTGTAGGTGAGACCACGCTACTGTAGACAGGAGAAAATGTCTCAACGCCTAATGGCATTAATTTGCAACAAGACCGAAACATGTTCTTATTCAAATAAAGTCGGTATCTTCTGTTAGCTATTGCTGCATATCAAAATATCGTCCCATCAGTTGAGTAGATTTATTGAACATTTTTATCAGACGCTAAAAAAAGGATGATCAATAGATTACACACACACACAAAAAAAAAATTGTCGCGATCTGGGTACGCGACATATGTTTTCCTATGGATTTTGACGCGCTGAATCCGAATCCAATGTCAGAATTTCCCCTACACGTCAGCGTTTCACCCTAACCTCGAAAAACTTGAAACAATAAGTATTTCCTCTTCTGGGGATGAGGCAAATCAATTCTTATGTTTTTCGATGCACTGCATGCGAATTAGCTATCAGAATTAATCCCACACGTTGTCCTTCAACCCTCCATTTACAGACTTCTTTTTCCCACCTTTTGTTTGCAGACGGGGTCTTTCAAGTCCTATTCAGTTTTCGAACTGTTTCTGACTTTCAAAAAACGAGCAAAACTCGGGGTTATTTTTTGAAGTGTCTATTACACGATCCAATTGTTATTAGTGCCAATAGTTGGAAACTTTTTAATAGGAAAATTGAAATTTGGGAAAAATATAGAAAAAAATCGATACTTATTTAAAAATTCATAATTTTGCAACAAATAAATTTAAAAAAAAAATTGTTGCATGGATTTAAAGCTCAAACTATGACCTTCGAAAAAATATAGGCTCATTGGCGGCGGCTTCAAAAAGTTGAATTCCTTGGTGAATATTTCGGATAGGGGCCATTCACAAAATATGTGATACATTTTTCAGGA
>CAKNXH010001018.1:371515-471891 GCA_932178445.1 Andricus quercusramuli
AATGATTTGGATTGTTTCAGTTTTTCGGGGACTAAATACCCCCCCCCCCCCCCGCGTGATACTTTTTCCATTTTCCTTAACATGGAGAATGATACATCGACAGACCCCCCTTTCCCCTAAATGTATCACGTATCTTGTAAATAATCCAATAGGTATTTATCCCGCGTCATTCCGAAACAATCCAAATCATTCCGAAACCTGTACCAAAACCAATGCGAATCTATCTGCACCGATCCGAAAAAATTTCTCAATTCCGTTCGATCCAAATCGGTTAAAGTTAATCAAACTCAATCCGGTTCAATTCGAACTTCCAATCCGGATCTGTCCGAACCAAATTTGCAATGCGAATGAATACGAGCTCGAATTGACATGAACCGATTTTCAATCCGAAGTCGAATTTCATTTGGACTAGAAATTTAGTATATATAAATCCGAGTTCAGATTGATTCGGATTCATTTGGGTTGAAAATTTGGTTCGGATTGGGAGTTCGGATCGAACCGGATTGAGTCGGATTAATTTTTAACCGATTTGAGTCGAATGAAATGTAGAACTTTTTTCGGATTGGTTCAAATTAATTCGGGTTAGTTCGGATACAGATTTTGGAAAAATTGGGAATGATTCTGAATGAATTCCTGTCCGAAAATTTCACCAGGGTTATTTGAAGACATGAAAAATGAGAATATTTTACAGTGGATGGAGCGTTCGATGTATATACCACTTCATTGTTGATTTCCGACTGAAGAATTTCGATTAACGACTCGTAGAAGCGGAAAGGTCCCCCTGTGACTGGTCATAGCAATCATTTTTTGTTAAACCACTACCCCTTCCCAACATCTTATGAGGGGGGAAAGAAACCCCTGTGACTTGTCAAAGAAATGATGTTGGTCAAACTCCTACCCTTATCCAACCTTTTATATTTATCAGACACAATACTCGTGATTCAAACGAAATGTCGATTATAGTCCTAGACGATCCCAACTTTAGCGGGTCGATCTACTGCGCCGTACGTTGCGCAGTGCGTTTATTGGCTGCGTGTCACGCGTGATTGAAAATTAATAACAAGTGTTCTAGGCTGTAACGTCAACTAGCAAGATGGCCGACACCGAGGGTCAAATAATAACGCTAGACACATGGGACGAAGCTTGATTTAACTCTTCACTGGTACGGTGGGGGTCGGATCCGACCCGAACGTTAGCTTTTCAGTTCTCCTTGCCCCACACCACTTCGAAGTGATTTCTAGTGGTCAGATACCCTATCAGTCAGTACCGTAGAAGGTGTCAAGACAGATTTGTATTACTATTCTTTCCACTAGCTCACGTTCTTATTCTAATTCGATGAGAAATTTTGTCTAATTTACTATTGCAATACAGCTTATTGAGTTCTAATCTCCATTTTTTTCATTTGATAAGGATTTCTTCGTGTGAGAAAATTTTCTTTCGTGAAAAATAATTGTGTTATGATTGATTCTCAGCAGAAATAAGTGAATATTTTACGTTTTTTTTTTCCTTCGGTATGACTGGTGTTTGCAATTTTGTGATACAATTTTATGATACTGCAATTATTTCTGATATTATTTTACAATACTCCAATTCATTGTGATACTGAAAAGATACTTATAAAGATTATGATTAATTAAAATACTTATTGTAAAATTTTTATTGCCTTGAACCCCATTAATAGTAGGTCGGGTCGGATGCGACCCTGCCGTACCTTGTATGTCTTCTCATACCACCGTACCACCGGAGGGTTAAAAAAATCTTTTTGTAAAAAATTATTTATCACTATGAGGGTTTCTTGATATCTTTTATTTTTCAAAATTTATTCAATCATGTAATAAAATTGATAATTTTTAATTATAATTATGAGCAATTTTCTTAATTTAAATGAGTAATCGGTTATGTTCAACGAAGTTCCTATTCATACCGAAAATTACCTCATAAATATTCAAATTATAATTCATCTAGCATCCGCTGGCATGTCTTTGATATTGTCGAATCTCTTAAAAGATGCATTTCAACTTTATTTGACAACTCGTAGATATTATAATCTAAATAAAAAAAGCTGTTCA
Organism: Andricus quercusramuli; assembly: GCA_932178445.1. Classification (NCBI taxonomy): domain Eukaryota; kingdom Metazoa; phylum Arthropoda; class Insecta; order Hymenoptera; family Cynipidae; genus Andricus; species Andricus quercusramuli. The sequence continues at coordinate 373,585 of CAKNXH010001018.1, forward strand.
AGCCCCTGATGAACTACAATCCTAACTTGGAACTGAAATGGGTTTTACATTTAACATTGAAAACAGTTCTCAAAGAAACTGTGGCTTTGTTCGAATGAAAAATTTTAATTTGGGTACTTTCTTGATTGATATAGTATCGAATAGAAATTGCCGAATCTCTTAGGAAAATGTTATTTTTTGTAGATTTTTAAGATAATTTAACCTGATCAATTTGTATCGGATATAAAAAATTTAGTGATGGTAATTTCAAATTCTTTCTGTCATCTACCAGATTCATGGACAAGACTTTCTGAAAATCATTGAAAATTCTGATTTCAGTTTCTAAAATGCTCTAAATGCTCTAAATTTCCTCACTTTGCTTCCATTAATCGTATGAACAAAATTGACCTTCGTCTTGCGAGTATAAAAATGTGTATCAAGGACTGATCCGATTTGTCAAATACTTCAAAGCTTAGCGTGGAGTTAGCACCCTTTCGTTTGGTTTCTCTAAGATTGAACCTTTTTATTTGGACACATCGATGTATGGATAGATTTTTTCAGATTTGAAATAAAACACTACCGTGACCTGAGAAGTTGTTAGTTATAAATTCTGATTTTTTCAAATAAGATTATCGGGAAGACAGAAACATAAGCTCGAAAATTATTAAAAGTGTCAATTCCTTTCTTTTGTCACAAAAACATCTCGCTATAAAAGACAGCAAATTTATTCGATACGAGGATCGCGGATCTCGAAAGTTTCTTATTAATTTACTGTACTCCTCTGCTGTTTCGATGTGTTCCAACTGTTTCTTTTTCTGTGAGTAAAATAAAAAATTCCGGTCATATTGACAATATTAATGACTCCGAACGGAAAACACATGCCAGATCTCAACACACAATTTTACGGAAAGTGTAAAAAGATATGCAAATACTGTGTAATTTCTGTTCTGTCCACCAATTTTACGAAAAGTGTAAAAAGATATGCAAATACTGTGTAATTTCTGTTCTGTCCACCAGCTGCAATCGGAAAAAAGAACAATCTTCCTATTACAAATCGTATCGAATTCTTGTCCCACTGCATGATTGAGAAAACTGCACAAAGTATTTGACCCCTTTCTCGCCCTTTCATCTAAAGAAGGATAAATGTAGCTCTGTTCTAAATCATAAACGTAAGCGTGAAGCAGACAAAGCCACAGCAATTTCTTTTCGAATTGATCACTGACTGGAGTTTTGGTTAATGCAAGATTGTGAGCATAAACAAATTCGCAGCAGAGCACGCCTTGCTGAGACATCAGCCTATCTGTCAAAATTCTATATTCTTCTACTTTTTGTTAGTGAAGCGCGAATTCTGGAGATTTCACATTTTTCAAATTACTTTCGTAGCATCTATTACATGCGTCAGTAGGAAGTGAAATAATCTCTTTTCGCAGCATGTCTCCCCCTACCATCGCGAAGATGGTAGGCCTGGGTATAAATATTTCGTCTAGATTTTGTCTTGAATGTCTTCAATATGTCTTCAAAACCATGATGTCTGGTTCCATCTCACCAGCTAGACATTAGAGATATACAGACTTCTCTTGCATTTATGGCTGTAAACTGTGCCAAGACAAGGCCAGATGGACTTGTCTTATGACAAGAAGTGTCAGTCTTGATAAATATACCGAATTGCCCTTAAAGCAAATTATATGACCAATTTGTAGCTTTAACATTGGCCAGGGTCAAAATTACAAGAGTTTTCGTTTGTAAATTGTATTTCCCATTATACTCCGCACAGTAAAATCTAAGTATTCATTTTTATCTGGGATCCTTTCTTGGGCGTTCTAATATGATCTCACAAATAGTCTATTTTAGAACCAGTTTCTGTTTTGTTTAGTTTGCTAACTTCAGATTGACAAATGATCCGAGATAGCGAACTAAAGTTGTTCAGAGGGTGCATTGTTTCAACTATTCCAAACTCCAATCTTACAAAAAACAAAAAATAGATGAAAAGACCAGGGATCGGAACGTTATAGGTTAGACCAGTCCGGATGCGGATTGGACACTTATAATTCTTAAGGGTGAGGTTCCAAACCTCGACACTTTAATTTCTGTAGGGTCCTGATTCTTACTCTGAGCTTTCTAGCTCTTACGGGTTCGAGTCCACAACCATATCTTTTAAATTCTTAAGGGTACGAGTCGAAACCCGAACCCTTTATGTTCTTAATAGTCCGGACCTGGATCCTTGAGACATACCGATTCGCAGTATAGTTACACAATACCTATTGCTGCGCAGTAAAGTGAGGAGGTACTTATAGACGCACAGTAGAGTTAAGGTGGTTTCCGAAAAAATCGATCTCTGGTAGAATTGTTCAAAGTCGGGCTTCTATTTCAAGTAGAATGTTTTTTGATATGCTAAATTAATTTCAAATTTTTCTACAACATTGATGTAGAAATAATTGATGTTAAATATGACTACTTCAACACAGAATGCATGGGCAATGCACAGGTAATCTCCATATTTTGAATTGTAGTAATAAAACGCTTGGGTAGAGAAATTAAACGAATGTGTTCCATGGAACCTGTGGATGTGCAATTGAATTACATAGCAAGTATCTCTGCGTAGTAAAGTTACGCAGCACCCATGGCTACGCAGTAAAGTTACATACCACGCACGTCTGCGCACTAATGTTAGGTAGTACTTACGGGTACAGAGCATGAATTTGGGGACAGAATAAAAAAATTTCAAAATTTGACTCCAGTTCTGAAACTTATTGAATTAGTATATTCCCGTGAAATTAAGTACGAGGGGGGTTTTCGGGCACAGTACACGAATTCGGGGTCAAAATTCAAAAAGTGCAATAAAATTTGTAAGATTCTATAAAATTGATTACTTCTCATAAAAGTCATAACAAGGGGGTTTTTCGAGTCTTGGAATACAAATCAAGAGTCAAAGTTAAGAAATTCGAAAATCTGAGCTAAAATTTGGAAAATTGGATTAAATCTGTAGATTTCCATTAAAGTAACAAAAGGAGGGGGCTTCAGAGTTTCAAAACACGAATTTGGATTCAGAATTAAAAAAGCGACTTGAATTTTGAAAAATTGTTGATTTTTATGAAAGTCAATACAAGAGGGATTTTCAAGCGACACAACACAAACTTGAGGTGTAAATCTAAAAATTTTGAAAGGAAACCTAAATTTTGAAATATTTATCAAATTATTGAGTTTCTATGAAAGCTAGTAAGAGAAGGGTTTCTGAGTCACAGCATACGAATTTGGGAGAAAATTCCAAAAGTGGACCTAAATCTAGAAAATATGATTGAAATGGTATATTTTCATGAAAGTCGATCACGAGAAGGTTTATCAAGCCATAGAACACAGAATGTTAACCTAAAATTTTGGAAAGGATATTAATTTGGCAGATTTTCATGGATTATAAAACAAAGGAGTTTTTCGAGTCTCAAAATACTAATGTTTACCCCGAAGGAAAAACCCTTGTTTTGACTTTCACAGAAATATACCAGATTAATAACTTTTTCAAAATTGATGTCAACTTTTTGAATTTTGGGCCTCAAATTCCTCTCATGTGACTCAGAGAACGTTCTCTTACAGATTTTAATGCAAATTTACCAATTAAATGAAATTTTCAAAATTTGTTTTAACTTTTTCAATTCCAACCTCAAATTCGTATTTGTTACTTAAAATCTCACCTCTTACTGACTTTCATGAAAATTGACCAATGGAATAGTATCTTCGAAACTTAGGTTGCTATTTTAAATTCTTGAATTTTGAACAAAAATTAGTATTATGAGACTTGAAAATCCCCTCCTTTCCTATTTTCATGAAAATCTATCAATTCAATAACATTTTACAAATTGTAAGTAAAATTTTGGAATTTTTAAATTTTGACCCCAAATTCCTTTCTGTGCCCCAAATCCCCTCGTGCTGTCTATAATGAAAATTAAATAATGTGATGAAATTAAAAGAATTTTAAGTTAATTTCTTGAATTTTTAAATTTTGATGCCAAATTTATGTTCTGTAAGGCGAAAACCCCACTTGTACTGACTTTAATGAGAATCTTACAATTTAACTATATTTTCAAATTTCAGTTAAATGTGTGTCGAAATAAAAATTTAAAAAAAAAGAAAAATTATTTCTGTTTGGGAGAAAATTTAGGTTTTTGTAAAAATTTGTTTTTTTTGCTCCCATTTGTTAGACGAAATTCGAAGAAACGAAAGCGAAAAGGTTTTTTGTATAAATATTAGCCTACATTGTTATGCAAAAAATATGAAACATTGAGAATTAAGAATTCGTAAAAATTAGAGCGGAACCGTCGCACTCAGGCTGATGCTACTTCCGGGACACCTTTAATCCGATTTGTCCCACGTCCGCTCCATGGATTAAAATTGTTTTTTTGATTTTATTCGCTAAAGGTGATACCTTCAATATTATTGAGTTTAAAATTGGCACAAATTTCAAATTCCAGCTTCAAATTGATCGTATAATTGGACTTATACAATTTCCGAGGCACCTTTGCTACGATCTGACCCTCGTCGCTCCATGGATTTTGATTTTTTTTTACTTTGTTTACTTAAGGTGATACCTTTGATAATATCGAGTACAAAATTGGCACAAATTTCAAATTCATGCTTAAAATTGATCGTATAAGTGGATTTATACCATTTCCGGAAAAATTTTAATTGGATTCGATACTTTTTTGATGACAGAATCTTAATTTTCAACTTTTTTACACCTCATTAATAATTTTTGTCTAAATTAAAATTAAAAAAGGAAAATTATTTCTGGCCGGGGAAAAATTTAGGTTTTTGTAAAAATTTGTCTCTTTGTTCCCACTTTTTTCAGGCGAAATTCGAAAAACTGAAAGTGCCAATGTTTTTTATAAGCATTATCCTACATTGTTATTTTAAAAAATATGAAGAATTGAGAAATAAAAATTCGTAAAAAATTAGTGTTGAACCGTCACACTCAGACGTCGCGAACTTCAGCCCTATGGGTTAACTTGATTTCTAAACTTGGCAGTTTAGACTTTGTTTTATCAGATTTAGTTATTGACAGATGATTCTCATTTCGAGCCTATTTCAATCCACGAATCGACCCTATTTTATTAGATTGGCGGATCAAACTGGGGTGCAATTGTTTTGTTTCGTGAACTGTTTTAATACTAAATTAAGTTCTAAATCGAATCCAAGTTTTTTTTAGAGCGTCCTCTATGAACTATGGATCCCACCGCTAGGGCCTGTAATTTCCAGGAATCAGGTAGCTAGGTTAGGACCAAACAGTTGATATCTGCTGAGGATTAAAATTTTACAATCGATAAAACTTGTAATTTTGTAATAGCTTATTTTTTTAATGAGAAATTCGAATCCTACCTGTCACAACAACTGTAGGCATATACAGTTTTCAGCAAAAAATTGAAACTGTCATTTTCTAGAAGTATCTAGTGAACTGTTGGAGATGGGAAAAATGGACAACATTTTTAGATTCGCCATCTAAAGAACGTAATTATTGCAGATAAATAAACTTATTAATATATAAAAAATAAATACCATGAAGATAGATAATATGTAATCATTCTACAAAGTTTTTAAGCAGATTAGTGATGACCCTCAGAGGCCTTGGCCTCAAGACATACATTTTTGTCTCCAAGTCGAAAATATTCGTCTTAAGACATCAAAAATAGTCTGGTTCAATCTCACGAGTTAGACATACTTGAACTTGTCTTCGGTTGATCTTTACCCAAGATAAAATCAAGACCAAATAGTTTTACCCGGGGCCAGGGGGGGGGGGCGATGCAGTATATGAACTTTCAACATTTATTATTTTATGGTGTACTATGTTGCATCTTTTCTGCAAGGAATTAGAAGCACCCATTAGGAATTTCTTACACACAACGATTAAATTTTCAACAGTAGAAAATGAAAACGTCCAGATTACCAATCTTGCAACTTCATGAGCATTAACTTCTTTAGGATGGATACATTTCATAAATGTACTAAGAAAGATGGACTGCTTGTTGTAATCTCTTAATTTCTCAAATTTTGAATTAAACTTTTCTTGTGCAGTTACTGAAGTAGTTTCATATCATTTCTTTTCGCAACAAGATTGTAATGGAGAAAAAATGTTCCCTAACACATGTACATTTTTGGGATTCTTCGATTACGGAATGTATTCTTCCCCCTACAAATAAATGTAAAACTTTTTTTATCTTATTCTTTTATGAGTGTTTTCGTATCTTCAATTTATTGAACTTTACGCATAAACAGCTGAAATATTATAATTTTTGGTTGTTGCTTTTTTTGTGTGCATAATTACAGTATATGAAATTCTAATATTAAAAATTGTTTATTCAATTGATTTTATGTATTTTAAAACCCTAATTTATTATATTCTCCATTAATATTTCAATGAAAATGATTCCATAGAAAGTTTTGCCACGCAAGATAAACGAAGCAGAACTTTTTTACACTTTATTTATTGGAAGTTGATACAACACTAGTAATTCTTAATTTTAATATAAAAATCATTCAAACTTTTGTGGTAACAAACAACGTCCATGGTTCGCTCGGAAACTCTAGCCCTGATATTAATCAAAAACACAAACACTCCTAAACTATTAGATATTTCGATGTAAAACTTCCTAAAAAAACTTGATCACAGTTTTCTCCGAATCTTTGTCGCGTGAAGTCTTTGCTTGCTCAGAATTCTCTCGATGAGTGAAGCGTTGGATACTACAAAAGTCCGATTCATGCCGAGCAACAGAAAAAATTAATAACAATTATTCTGAAATACTTTTCTGAACTTATGTTACCCCATCAATCGAAGAATACCCTAAAGCAAATTTCCTAAAATTTTCATTGGAAAATTCCAAAAATTGACGAACACAGCACGAGTTGAAGTGCAAAACAGATTAAACCCGATTTTTACAGGAAGTCTTTTCTGGCTTTGATTTAAAAACTACAACTTTCTGTCTAAATAAAAAAAGATGCGACACTAAATTCCGCCTCTAGATATATTTACTACTCTAAAATTCTTTGAGATTGGGTTATTTTGGCCTACGGGAATTTCTTCGAGTTCACACTGGTTCAATTCGACAACAGCGCCGCTGTATATGTTTATTTTCGCTCGTTTGAGCATTAACATTCTTGAATATATTCCTCGAAGCTTAGTGTTATTACGCTCCAAAATAGCCAGGACGTCACCAGTGGAAGTTGCTAAAACAAGTCGCTCTTCGATTGGCATAGGCGCAGAGGCACCACGAGATCCTCTAATTTCAATTGGTTTACCGAGAGGAAAAGTGTAGCTACGAATTTCGAATACACTGCACGGATTGGTATTGGGAAAAAGCCGTAGAAATCTAAGTTCTTCAGGATAATGCCCAAGTATAAGTGAATAACGATTCTTCGCATGAGGAGACCTGGATCTGGCACGAGAAGGAGGCTTTTCAAGAGAAGCAGACTTGTCAGGCGAACAATTTTTCACAGCAGGAGAACGATTTTCATCAGTAGAATAAGAAGTGCTGGCACGAGGAACAACAGGAAGATGTTCACCATTAGGTAAGTACTCAAATTGTGCACTCAATTCTGGAACCAGAAACAGATTATTAATTTTTTCTTGAAGTACAGGAACGTATGTTGGTGTTCACTGTGTTCAATTTCCAAATGAAAATTTGAAAATGACTGAAGTGTCGCGACGCGGCGATTGCAGAACTAACGGTTATATATTTTGCATGGAAGTAGTTTGAGCTACGCGCAAATAGTGATAAGTTCAGAATTATAGAGAATATTAAAGAGAATGGTGCAAGAGTTTGCTTCGTAGCAAATAGTGAAATCAAAATGAAAAATTCTCCATCTGGAACGCAAGTTTAAAGTTTTCAGGTTTCAATATTTTTCTAAATATGAAAATTCGTTATGTAGTACGCTTCTGCAAAAACACGCTACCCTGAATGAACTACCTTCTTTCTAAAAGTTTTTGTGCTCCTTACGAACACAATCGTATAAACGGGTCCAGAATTTCCGGTGGTGGGGGCATTGGAGCGATAAGTCGCGTTTTGAAGACGATCTGTGTTTCACTAAGTGACCACGAACAGTGAAGCGCGGCGATAGGAGGGTAAGGGGTCAAAGCAAAACTAACCTAAACCCCTGCCTGCAGAAGTTCCCTTTATACCTGCGAATAGGCTACCAAGTAGACCATCTGAAAGTGATTAAAAAGTAAATTTTGTAAAAGGGCCTAGCCCGTTACGCAGGTCAAAAATGCCCTTGGCTGGAATCAGATTTTTAATGAGTCCTTTTCTGGGACTTGGAATCATAACTTTTCACCCACATTTTTGAACCTCTATCACCACCCCCATAGTCATGGTGGCTAAAAATGTGTTTCATGGTTTTTATTTTTTTGTGACACATCTGTGTGATGGAAAAATATGAAACAAATTAGTAAACACAAATGATTAGAATACACCTAAACAATTTTTTGTCGAGTGTTTTAGCGCGAAATTCAAGTTTTTGAGAGGAATTCAAATTTTCAAAAAAATTTGTCGGTCGAAAATTTGTTGAGTACTGTTCCAAACTTTTCATAAATGGAAGGTCATCTCATGTCCTAACTTTCAAAATTTTTTCAGATTTTCAATCAATGTGGACGGTAGTTTTTTTAAATAAAAACTTTCACAGATGGCAGATACCCTTCTTAAGAAGATGTATTGATAAGTATTGGATCCATTACTTTTTTCCTGGAAAAGTATTGGCTTTCCAATACACATTCGCAAAAAATTCTTAGGTCTGATACTTACCAATACTTCTTTTTCATAAGGGTATCATGAATTAATAATGAAATGCTGAATATTACTTATGATCAAATGCTGTATTTTTAATGTTTCTGAATGTTTTAATTAGTGTGTGAAATGGAAATCCTTCATAAAAGTTTTAGATTAACCCTCATGAAAAAGAAGTATTGGAAAGTATTAGATCTAACACTTTTTTCGCGAATAAATATTGGAAATCCAATACTTTTTCGCGAAAAAAGTACTGGATCCAATACTTACCAATACTTCTTTTTCATAAGGGAATCATCGTCGCTATCCTCATTAATCACAGGCATCATTTTTCGTCGTACGAACAGTTTGTTCAATATTTCTGCTGGTTGAACGATTTTCGAAAAATATCGAGCATGGGATGGATAGCAAATCACAGCAGCAGCATGTGAGCAGCAACCGATCGTACGATTAGTATTTTCGGACTCACAACAATATCGTTAAATTCCTGCGAAACCAATGGAATCAGGCGTGTATTCAGTAAAACACCTAGAACACCGATGATCCATATGGCGTGACTGAAATTCTACTTTCAAAATGTTCCCAGTTTCTTTAGCGCAGCAAATGTTAATTTTGTTGTCATAGTCCATAAATGCAGCTAAATACGATACAGCTTTACTGAGTTGATACGGACCCGTTAACAATATTTCGAGATCGTTGACGGTGATTTCCGGAAAATTTCCTACATCCGATGAACATAGAAAGAAATATTTCGCCTACTCCATCGTTTTTCTTGAACTTCTTGAGCCGAAATATTTTCGGAATCATTACTTGATTTCGAATGCGATACAAAGGACACGCGATTCCGCATATCGGAATTGAGACGTTTTCCGAATTTTTTATTTGAAAAACATGCAATTTTGCTATAATAGCCGATTTTCTTGAGAGAACCCAGTAATCCAATTTTTGTAGCAGATATATTAAAACCTGCTTCATTAACTGTTTTGTGTATTATATTTAATATTGGGTGTTAACAATAGGTGTGATTGAAAATTGTTCTTGATATATTTTTGCATTAAGTGGAAATGGTTCTTCGCAAGGTATAAAGTTATCATGCCAGCACTTAAAGGATAACGTAACCAGCTAAATACAGCTGAATCTAATGACTCTCTCCAAGTGACGAAAATTCGTTGGGTTGTTGAAGCAATACATGACATCATTGAAAGAAAATATCGACTCCTCCGTCATCAAATAGATAATAAGTTACTTCCGAAAATCGGCTCTTTTAGGAAAATTGCATGTTTTTCAAATAAAAAATATGCCCGCTTCGCGGGCACATTCTCATTGCGCGCTACGCGCGCGGCTCGCAAGTTTGAGCGCGCCTAGGGCGCGCGACTGTTGGTTCTCGCGCTTCGCGCTCGATAACGTATTTGCCTCGCGCTACGCGCTCGGTCTTTATATTTCCCAGACATTTGTGCACAGACCTTTTGAAATTAAAGGTCAAAGCGTGAACAACTGTAATTTCATCGTTGTGAATTCTCTTTTGTTGAAGCTCCTTCGGCTTTAACGAACACATTCTTATCACGTATCTCGTGCTTCGCACTCGATTTTGTCCAAAATGTGAGCTTTTCCTGTTATGCTTAATACCATTATATCTAATGTACATTACATTTATTTCTGTACCTCGAACTGGTACTATGAAGAGGGTTCTCAAAGTACCTACGGCCTTGACGATTACATTCTCATTGCGATACTCGTTCTTCGCGCTCAGCAGCTATAGGCTATACAGAAGATTGCTTTTGAAAAATAAAACCATGTGAAAACTAGTGGAAATTCTGATTAAAATTTTCTAATCTACCAGAAAATTTATTTTTCTACTTTTTGAAAGTTTTCAAAATTTTGAAAAGTATATAACTTTTCTAATTTCCATCGAAATTAAAAATTTCATTAAAATAATTTTCAAAACTATTACCCATCTGTAAGAAACTTCCACAAAAATTTCTGAAACATGAAAAAAATTTTTTTTTTTGAAATTTTGAAAATGCTCTAAAATTTTTAATTTTGGTTGAAAATAGGTGATTAACGAACTTGACCTTCGTTTTAGGACCCTTGAAAAGTTTACCAAAGGCTGACTCGATTGGACAAATCCTTCGAAAGTTAGCGTGGCGACAACATTCAGGTAACCATACAGACATACAGACAGACATACAGACAGACATACAGACAGACAGACAGACACCGACAAAATTTTATGATTTTCGGACTCTGGGAGTGCCGGAACATAAAGATCCGTTAAAAACCAGAGATCGAAAATTTGGACGAATACAATACAGTCTCATGAATGAGAATGTAAAAATTCGGAGAACGTCTTAATTCCGATATGAGAAATCGCGTGTCAATTGTATCGCGTTTGAAATCAACTAATGACTTCGAGAATATTTTGGCTCAAGAAAATCAAGAAAAACGATGGAGTAGGCGAAAGATTTCTTTCAAACATATACAGTCAAACCTGGATTTAGCAAACCTTGATTCAGCGTTTCCGGCAATTGTCGCTGCGCAGCGGGGATGCGTGAGAGGACCTGTGGGGTGGTGTGTGGTGTTCAGTCAGGCATGACAAAACAGAGGGAGAAGCAGGAGAGAGACAGAATAGTTCGGAGTCCCTCGATTTAGGCCAACTGTCAGTCTCAAAATCGACGCTAAATCCAGGTTTGACTGTATCTTCACCGGATGCAGGAGATTTTTCAGAAATCGCCGTCAACGATCTCGGAATATTGTTCACGGGTGCTTATCAACTCAGTCAAGCTGTATCGTATTTAGCTGAATTGATGGACAATGACAACAAAATTAACACTTGCTGCGCCAAAGAAACTGCCAATATTTCGAAAGTAGAATTTCAGTCACGCCATATGAATCATCGGTGTTCTAAGTGTTTTATTTAATACGCGCCTGATTCCATTGGTTTCGAAGGAATTTAACCATATTGTTGTGAGTCCGAAAATACTAATCGTACGATCGGTTGCTGCTCACATGCTGCTGCTGTGATTTACTATCTATCCCATGCTCGATATTTTTCGAAAATGGTTCGACCAGCAGAAATATTGAGCAAACTGTTCGTACAACATAAAATGATGCCTGTAATTAATGAGGATAGCGACGATGATTAATCCAAAATTTTATGAAGGATTTCCATTTCACACACTAATTAAAACATTCAGAAACATTAAAAATACAGCATTTGATCATAAGTAATATTCAGCATTTCATTATTAATCCATGATACCCTTATGAAAAAGAAGTATTGGTAAGTATCAGACCTAAGACTTTTTTTGCGAACAAGTATTGGAAAGCCAATACTTTTTCGGGAAAAAAGTACTGGATCCATTACTTACCAATACTTCTTCTTAATAAAGGTATCTGCCATCTGTGAAAGTTTTTATTTAAAAAAACTACCGTCCACATTGATTAAAAATCTATAAAAATCTATAAAAAATTTATGAAAAATTTGGAACAGTACTCAACACATTTTTGACCAAAACATTTTTTTGAAAATTTGAATTTCTCTCAAAAATTTTAATTCCGCGCCAAAACAGTGGAAACAAATTTTTTCAGGTGTATTCTAATCATTTGTGTTTACTAATTTGTTTCATATTTTTCCATCACACAGATGTGTCACAAAAAAATAAAAACCATGAAACACATTTTTAGCCACCATGACTATGGGGGTGGTGATAGAGGTTCAAAAATGTGGGTAAAAAGTTATGATTCCAAGTGCCAGAAAAGGGCTCATTGAAAATCTGATTCCAGCCAAGGGCATTTTTGACATGCTTAACGGGCTAGGCCCTTTTGTAAATACATCTGCGGAAGTTAGAAATTCAGAATCTACAAGTATAGATAATTTCAGATATCTAACTTTTTGTTTGAAAAGTTTAAAATTTGAAGGAATATAATGTATCTCGTAAATGAAATGAGATACGCCAAAACAGACAATATTTTCGAATTTAAATTCAGAATAGTATATTAGTATATAATTTATAAGTATATAATATATATCATAAGAAAAAACATTAATTAAAGAAAAAGTTAATAATTTGAAGAAAATGTTAAAAAGGGATTCGGGTTGGCGGCGGCCAACTACTGTAAACCACTGTCCCTGTCCGGTACGAGACGAATACAATAGAACCATTATAAATGACCGTCGCATCACCCTGAGTGCCGTTTAGGTGCCGAAATCAGCACAAACAGTCACTGAAATAGCACTGATGCTATTTCAGTGCTGTTTCATCGGCAGGGAAGTGCATTTGTTATATGTCGTGCTTTTGTTCTGTGCCAAAATCTTGTTGTTTTCTGAGCTATGGAAAGGAACATGCGGCCAGTGGAGGTGAGAAACGTTCAATATTTATGATTCAGAAGACCGAAATCGGCAGAGGTCATGTGTCAAGCATCCCAGATAACAATCGTGCGACAAACGCTTCAAGCACGCTTGTGAGTCGCACGATGCGACTCATATCACACGCAAATAAGAAGCCCATTCCGCGGTAAAGTGTTGGGTAAATGTGTGCGCGTACAATGAGGCTCATTCAGCCATCACTCACATTTCGTCGTAGTCCTTGCTGAATACATATAAACAATAGACAATAATATTTTTATTGAGCAAATTCGATTCAGTTGATCAAATTAATACATTTGCAGTTGTCAAACTTCATGGTTCACCGAATATCGTTGCCGTCAATGAGGTTATGTGAGCGTCATGTTGTGGTGTACACTAGTGCTTTTCCAGCAGTTATTTGTTATAAAATGTCAACGAACTCGATCATTGCGATACTATTCTTCGTATATTTGCGTCTTAATCAATGTTTGCAAGCCGCGAATTGTCTTAAAGAAACTATTGAGTGAAGGAAAATATAAATATATATATATTTGTTTTTGAATAGCAGAAAATTAAGAGTTAGGTTAAGAGAAAACCTCTCTTTCTCAACGTGTGTGTATATATATATATATATATATATATATATATATGTGTGTGTGTGTGTGTATATAATTAAAAAAAGCATAAAATCATTCACAGTTTTAGGATGCCCTTGTAGAAAGAAAGGATAGACACGGTTGGGATCGTTTAAAAAACATCGTCGCAGAAGGGATGCACTTAATCGACACGCGTGCGACTCGCACGACGTGCAGCGTATATGTCACGAATATGTGAACACATCTGTTTGGTGATCTGCGTGACACGCGTGACGATTTATTTGCACTCTTGCCTGCACCGTTCATGGCACCGTGCAAGCATATTGTTATCTGGGAAAGGATATAAACAAACCATATACCCTCCGATCGTTGCGCTCTATTGTTGGGTGGTCACTTAAAGAAACAGCGTTTGCTTCAAAATGCGAATCACCCCCACCACCGGATTTTCTGGACCTGTTTATACGGCCATGCCTATGAATCAAGTTCTATGAAAGTTTCACGTATCTCTTCAGCGGAAATTAGGGTCAACGGAAAGCTGTTTCCTATTCCATTTCAATAAAAATAATTACTAGACAATGTTCCATCTAATACTTCAATTCAAGCAAAACCTGACAAATTTTCATCAATTTTGATCATCAGAGAGAATTGTAATGAATAATAAGTAATTATTGTTTCCTTAATTCTCTCATTTTCCTATTTTTAAATCCGGGTTTAGGAATTTTTTACAATAATATACTCATACGGCGCGTAACTATAAATCAGCATACTTTGAAAGAAAAATCATCACGTACGGAAGAAATCTTGAAAGATTTGAAAGATTGAGGTTACGCTTGTGTGTTCTTAGCAAAAACGGATCATGTTTCAAATTAAAAATCAGACAGTATCGAGGGAAGCTAACGGGTTTCAAGAATTTAAGATTAGTTTTGAGTTTCTCAACTACGTGAATATTTCAACTGAATATAATAATAATAATAAATCTTTATTGAGTTCGTAACAAGAAGGATATGTACATAGTAGACAGAGTTAACATAAGAAACCAAAGGGCGAGTTACAGCTTAAAGCTGCTTTCAAACCTAACCGTAATTCCGCTGCTACTATCTTGTTCGGCAAAATTTTTTTTCTTTATCGTGTTACTATTTAATCTTTCAGAGTACCAATGCGTAACAATTTTTCAACACAAAACAGTGACACAGTTTATAACCCCAAGTAGTTAAACGTTTCATCTTTCTATTCCACAGAAAATTAGTATTTTTAAGAAAAGATGATCATTTCTTAAGTAGTACAAAAAGGTACTTGTTAGTAATTGAGGTTATTTTTACGTTTTTTCAAAGAAAATTATATTTTAAAGAAAAAATGATAACCTTTCGGAGGAATCTAACAAGATTCAACAACTTAGCGTCTCGACGTGATTCGGTTTTAGCATTGGAAATGGACGTTTTGAACACAATGACCGAAGTTTCAATAATTTGAGGGGGTTTTCAACGAAAATGGATATAATAAAATGAATAAAGTGTTAGAAATTACTGGTTTTACAGAATGAATGTAATTTTGATGAAATTATGGGGACAAGAAAGGTGACAGTCGAAAACATGGGGTTCTTTGGTTCACTATATATGAACCCGAAGCCAGAATTACAAAACTGAAAATTGTGGTTCCATATGGCGCCTACTATTATTAAAACTAATCGGATTTGCTTGAAACTTACCACTTGGGGATTTGTCGGGTCACCGAATATAAATCTAAGGTCGAAAATACCAAATTGAAAATGGCTGACGATATACAAGTTCGTTATGAATGACCTCATAAACCTCCTATTAGCAAGTTTCATGCAAATCCGATCAATTTGTATATTTTTATCCGTTCCATAGATTTTGTATAAAATATGTCAGATAATGATATGCAGTTACGATTAGTTATGAGAAGCTACTTTTGCTAATTATTTAAACAATTCATTTTTTTTCATTCATTTCATTTTTTTTTTTCATTTTTTAAGGAGTCAACTTGAAATGTTTTGCAAATCATGCTATCATATTTTTCATAGCATCGAAAGTTAATTATATAAACAACAACAGACACTTTTTCCGTGAAAACTCAGGATTCAAAACAGAACTCTGGTCAGGACTTTTGAAGCTTAAAATTTTCTTTAATTAGGAAAGACTTCTATGTCAGTATAATCAGATTATTATTTGGATATTGTTACATAATTTTGTAGTAATATTTTCATAACAAGAAAGCACTTTTTAGAATTCTAGATTTGATCGAAGTTTTCGAAAGACCAAATCCACTGGTTATTATAGTAAATAGCACTATTTAATAAAGTGACGCACAGAAATTTAGAATATATGTTCTAATTTAAATTCCTGTAAAATATAATCATTAGTCATAAATTAAAACAAATATTAAAACAGCTACATCATGTTTTGTAAAATTTTAACTTAACTTAAATTGTAATTTTGATTATATAGTTTCAATTTTAGTTTTAGTTTCAATTTTTTGTGGGAATTAAGCCCGACTATTATTAATTAAGTCCAACTATGGGTGAATCAAGATGCATGACAGGTTTTTTGTCAACAGGAGAACGATTTCTGTCAACAGAAATAGAAGAAGCAGAATAAGAATTGCGTGAACAAGGAAATTCGGGAAGTGTGCCACCATTAGGTAAACATTCAAACTGTATACTCAAATCTGCAACAACCCAGTGGGCACCAGGACATACTAAGGACGTCCTTAGAACGTCTTTATGAATTCTGGGAAATTGTGGAATATTGAAGTTTATGTCCCCGAATCATCCAGGAGAAAACTTTAGGATGTCCTTAAGACGTCCTATGTCCGGTCCTCTCTTTGTCTTAAAGACGACTTTGGGAATATGCTGAAAGACGTTCCAAAAAATGATTTGATATCGGCTTAAGGAAGATGTGAATCATTAAATAAAAATAAGTAAAATAATTATAAAGTAATCGGATTAGCTTACAACTTGCTACTCTGGGGTGTTTCTGGTCAAAGAAAACTTAGCAGAAAAAATTCTTTGCATTACGCTCTTCAATTCTGTTACGCTCTTCCGCGAGGAAAAGGACTTTGATTTAAATTCTTGGAACTATCAAAATTTCAAAATTCGCAAAATATACGTTTTCTCTAAAATGCCGTAGTTTTTTGAATTTTGACTTCATTACAAAGTTTTATAAGACGTATTTGTAGAACTCTTTAGACAGGAACCAGAACTCTAAAGAACCCTTGGTACTCTAAACGAGAAATTGAAAAAATAAAAATCAATTTTCAGAATATAATATATTTGATGTTTTTGTTGTTTCCGAGATTCTATTTTTATGAAACTTTAGAAACTTTCGGAATTGAGATGTGTAGCAAAAATGTTAAATTCTTTGGAAGCGGTATGTCCGCTACTTTTTCGAGAAACTTTTTTTTTTGAAAAATTGGCCGGAACATTTTTTTCAACCCATCAAGAACTATAAAATTATCGAAGAGTTACTGAAAACTCTGAACAACATCTTTGTATTTATGATAGTGGGATTTTCCTGAAATTAATCATACACTGAACTCTTGGTTTTAGTACAGTTTCGGGGATTGCCTCAAAATAGCCTTGGCCATAAAGCGGGGGGATCCGAACATAAACAATCAGGGTTTCCTGGACCGTTTCAAATGAGAATTCATAATATTGCAGAATATACTCGACAGCATCTCGAGGAAGAACGAGACAGGGGGGAAAGAATTCGAGGGTCAAGTGTATTAAATTCGTACTCATTTCTGACAAAGTTGAATGAAGTTTGGAAAGAGGTAGCTGTAGGCATAGAATGCAGACTAAATCGCACAAATGCTGATTCACGTATAGCCTGGAGAAATCTATCTAAAATTATAGATATATTATATAATAATATTTACCAATATAATTGAGGATAGCCGCCACTGTTATGCTGAGAGTATAGCAAATCTTCATCTTTTCTAATCGGACGAAGAACTTATTAATATATAATCAAAGAACTGGATTAACACTGTAACTGGCGAATGTTCGAACGCTTTCTTAGATTGTGTATGGTAAATTCTACAGTCGTTATCACAAAGATTGTCACTGTCAAGCTTGTTTTTCTGAAATATATATTTACATTTCATTAGTTATTTTCAGGGAACTATCTAGTTTATATATTCTCTGAAACAGTCATTCCGTCATTCAGCATACAGTCACTCGAAAACTTATTATAAAAAATCCAGACATACACACACACATCTTTAGGAAAAACCTTTCATCTAAAAAACAAAACGCAATCGAATGAATAGTGTGGGCTAAGCATTTATTTAATCATATAAATATTTTTGTCCGACTGTGCGCTGCTCATTCAAACAATTAAACATTTAAACAATCTTCATTTTAAAAATGCAGAGTTTAGCATTTTTTCAAAGAATATGCTCAATTTTCTATGGAATGAACTAAAATTTATTTTCGATGACCTTTTTCTATGATAATTTGCAAATTCACGAAACGTAATAATTTTCTAAATAATTTTCAAAAACAAGTTCAGAATTTGGTTATTTTTCAACAAAACGATTCGATGCAGTACCACTGCGCTAACAACGAAACCAGCAAGTAAATAAAAAATTAACCAAGTTTGTTATAAAAAATTCGAAGACACACATATTTTGGAAATTTAAAATCCTTCAATTTGGGAAAATAAAAAGTGAAAATCAAATCAATAGTGTAGGCTGGAAATTCATTGGACGGCAGAAAATTTTCTTGTCCAACTGTGCGCTACTTGAAATTCAAAACTTATAATCCTCATTAACACCGTAATCAAGGAATCACATCTCTGCTAATTTCGGTCCCTGACTCCTGTACAAATATTCCGAATAATTTAGTTTAAGATACTCTGTAATATACTGACTTCATTCGAACACGAAAATGTTTCATTATTCATGCAAACTCATGCCATTATACGTTGAGACATTTTTTCCTGTCTACAGAATTGTGCTCTCATCTACTGGAAAGTTATTATAGGTACATCAATATGAGCTTATTATAATTTTCATTCTAAAATATTTTAGTACAACAATAACAAATTTTTGTTTCTTTTTTTTTTTTGCCCCAAAAAAGGAAGAGTGGGGCACTGAAGAAAGATAGAGAACGACAACACAGGCCGACAAAGAGGAAATATTTTCTGTACCCAAATAGCGGACCATGTGACCCTGCAGGATTTTGGTATCCTAAAACCTAATCCGTTACCCAATTTTTTCCTATACGTCAGGTTTTTGAGATATCCTATCTTAAAAGTGCAAAAATGGCTACTCTTAGCCATATTCGAGGCAATATAACATCATTAGCAATTTTTGTTCTAAAAACTGCTAACTCTATCGTTTGGTACTCCTTCTTATCTTCCATTTTCATTCTCGAACTGTAATGCTTAATGTGCGATTTCTCGAAGAAAAAAATTCAGTTCGGGATGATGGAAAATATAAATGGAAGGTAAAAAGGAGTACTAAACGCTGGCGTTAGGAGTTTTTAGAAAAAAATGCTGATCATGTTATGTTGCCTAAAATATGGCTAAAAGTAGTTATACTTCACTTTAATGCTATAATATCTTAAAAACCTGACTTAAAGGAAAAATGTAGACAACGGACTCTTTTTAGGACACCAAAATCCTTCAGGACATATAGTCCGGTCTTTGGGTACAAATTTTGTCGACCTGTGTAATACATTTACTTTTTGCTGTCATTAGCAGTTATTTGTAGCATCTTAAGCTAGCTTAAAATATAAAAAAAATATTATAATTTACTCTTAGGTTTTATTAAATCGAATTATGGTGTAGCGGATTTAGGTTTACATACAATTTACATGTCTTACTCTAAAATTCTTCGAGATTGGATGCTTGGCGCCTAGGGGAATTTCCTTCATTTCATTTTGGATCAAGTCGATAATAGCTCCGCTGTACATGTTCAGTTTCACCCGTTTGAGCACCGCATTTTTAGTATATATTCCACGAAGCGTTGTATTATTGCTCTCCAATATTGCCAGGATGTCACCAGTGGACGTTGCTAAAACAAGTCGCTCATCGGTTGGCATGGGCAAAGTGGTAGCACCTGCTCCTCTAATCGCAATGGGTTTATTGGCAGGAAAAGTGTACCGGCGTATTTCAAATACGCGGTGCGAATTGGTGTGGGGAATGAGCCGAAGGAACGTAACGTCATCAGGATGATATCCAAGTATGGGCGAAGGACGAAGCTTGGCAAAAGGAGACCTGGATCTGAAACGAGGAGGAGGTTCACGAGGAGAAGCAGGCCTGTGAGGAGAACGATTTCTGTTAAGAGAATTAGAAGTGCTGGAACGAGGAACACCAGGAAGAGGGTCGCCATTAGGTAAGCACTCGAATTCTGCACTCAAATCTGCAGCAAAAAACAGAGTAATTATTCTTTCTAAAAGTAAGGAATTGTATATTGGTATTAACTGTATGCAATGCTCAAATGGAAACTTAGAAATGTCTCACAGCGCGTGAGACGGCGATTGTAGAATTAAAAGGTATATGTTTTACATGGAAGTGAGTACTCAAAACAATGTTTACATTCATAGGTGCAGGGCTTGTTGATATAGGTGTACATTGTTATAAATTTCTGTAGGAATTTTCAGAGACGCGCCACTAAAGCTTTATAGAGAAAACGTTTCTGAATTTTCCTAAACTGTAACAGAAATTTCAGCAACGGCAACTGCATAACGCTTCAGTCACATGTTTTATGAAATTCTGTCACAGTTTAGGAATTTTCAGTTACTGTAACTGAAAATTTCGAGAGGTCGAAAATTTGTTTTGGGTGGGTCAAAAAAACAAATTTTAGAAAGCGAATTTGGAACTATGTGAAAAGTTTCATGGATTTGATATTGTTGTGTGTTTCAATTTTTTAATGTTCTTCGGGGTTTCTTCGTCTCCAAAAATTCTGACAGTTCGGTAATGATTGTTCTCGAGGAAAGAATTCAGATTTAGTAGACCCCTGTTTTAAAGAAGCATTTTTAAAATCCACGGAAACGTCGAAAGAATTATTTAAGATATTTGGGGCTTTTCTACTTATACAAATACGCAAGAAAAAAATTTGACATAATTGAGAATAGATCATTTGAAGAAAAAAAACACAATACTCAGTTTTTAAAAATTCACTGTGCTTACATTTAATAATTTTTAATCATGTCAAAGTCTTTTCCAGATTATTTGTATGAGGAGAAAAGTCTCAAATATGTTAAATAATAATTCTCCCATACTTTCTGTAGTTTTTCAACACGTTTTTTGAAAATAGAGGTCTAGTCAACCTAAATTGTCTCCTATAGAACGTTCATTGAAGAAATATCAGAATTTTTGAAGACGAAGAAGACCCCGAAGAACATACAAAAATTAAATCACACAATAATATTGAATCTTTGAAAATAATAGTTTTTCCAAATACATTTTCACAACGCGCACTCAGAAGGCCTGACTCAACCGACAACATATAATTTATACTTTTTTTAAGGTCCCAATACACTGCTTTCTGGAATAGTTCCAAATTCAATTTCTAAAATTTGGATTTTTCGACCCACCCTAATACTCGTTGCATGGAATATATGATCAAAGAGCATATTTTATGATGAGACGTTTTTTTAAAAATTTGATTCATTGCGTTTATTATACATATAACATACATATATACGTAGTTATTTGTAAACAAACTTCGCTCGTATATAGTCTTACCTTGATCTACGTTATTGTAAATCAAATAAATGAGAGCAGTGAGATATAGAACAATTAAAAACTACAGACTTAACCTATCTACCCAGGAATGCGTCATTTTACGTAAATAGCGGACTCACCATCCAAATGAAACCTGTATCAAATCCTTTTAAATATGGAATTATCCCACTTCATTTTGCACTTTATAGCCGCCGATTGCCACTGAACTACCATGTTTTGTCTCGTAGTGAACGCGATCGAGAAGCAACCAGTCCGCATGCAACTGCGCACTTATTTCAGTTACGATACCTTATATTTCTGTTACCGTTTAGGGATTTTGAGAAACTATTTGTAATTTTCAGATACCGTTTCAGGATTTTGATAAAAATTTAGTAAATTTGCTATAAAAGTTACTGAATTTCGTTTACAACAACCTAATGTCGTAAACTTCAGTTATTTTAGCACCTTAAATGTGTCGGAATTTTCCGAATATTTCTAACAGTGTACATAACCCTAGTTCTCTAGTTGGGTATTTAGTTGAGGATCGTGGAAAAGCGTAAAGCAAAGGGTGCAAGAGTTCGTTGCGTATGAACTTTACATGTTTAAAGAAAGTTGGGGGGAAGGGGGTCAAGCTTTGGTCATCACGCCCTAGCTACAGCCTTGCGGGGAATTAGGTGATATAAGATTACAGACTTCTAAACTAGCGAAATAACATATTAACACATCTTTTACAATCGAGTTAAATTCTTCCTACACAGAGTAAGTGTAATTATTATTTAAATGGGCCCGCCATCCATCCCACAGGTACTCGTCACCTGGTACATACTTCGCTACTAAACACGGTCGCGAGACGCGGCAAGTAATTAGTAAATTCGTTGGTGTCAGTCGTTGTTTCGAAACTCTAAATTCTGCTTGCGCATTCGTCACAATTCGCGACTCCACCTTTTTACAAGCGCTAGTTCCGATGCCAACGATTGAGATTAACGATTGAAAATGTTAACTTCATTTACTTCAATGAGCGAGAGACAAACACAGCTTCACACACGCACACGGGCATACACATACAAGAGTCAAAAATTAAAACTATGTTTATCACACTTATCTGTCGTGTACGAGGGATAGGCACAGAAGGTGATTTTAGCCGCTATCATTGTTCTCGCCTAGAAAACTCCGGGCAATGCAGCACGTGTTCAGCAATACTGCCTTCTGGATCAGACAATCCCGTCGAAAGAAGTTGTGGTCGCTCCCTTCTCGTGTTCAAATTGGCAGCGTATCAAGTACACATCATGATGGGTTTGAAAATTGATGCACTGCCGTGGCATTCCTGTGTAAGTGGTCGGCTGAGCGATCCCCGCCGAAACATCCTCCGCAGGCGCAGCTGATGTTCTGCTCCTTACCGCTTTTTCCCGATGTTCTGGCTGGACAGTAGCCCTTCCGGGTATCCCAGTGAGATATACCTGTCCATCATGTAGCTCACCATCACTGGCTTGCATGATGCCACCTCCAGCGGTGGCACCAGGGGCGCCCGACGATCCACGGGAAGCGACCACCGTCTATATAGATTTAAAAACTTCTCCATGATAAATGGATTTTGGTCCCTTTCCTCTTCGTTTTCTGCCTGTCTGGCATGCAAAGCTCAAACCCTGCTTCGCCGACAACGCGAGAACACCTTAAATAGGTATTATTTCGGGAGGTATTATTACTTCGGAATTATTATTATTATTATTGTGTTGAAATCATAAAGAACCCGTTAACAATTTTTCATAACTGATATATGTATATTTTAGGCTCCTAACTCGAAAACGCCCGAAGGCTTTTAAAATGCAAGCACTTACATAGGATTGGGCATTTTTAAATTCCCCGAACTTGGTGTGAAGTGCTTTTAAGTACACCGAACTAGGTGTGGATCTCAAATGCATCAACTAGTTCTGGTAAAAATTAAATGTTCCGAACCAGTTTTATTTGCCTCTAGATGCAGAGAAAGCATTTTCGGAATAGGTAAAACTTCCTTTTTGTGATAAAAAATAAGCATTTTTATTTAGGCATATTCTGAAGCACAGAATCGCGGTCAAAGTCAAGGGTGACAAAAAGCAGGTATCATGTATTAGTATACTAATGTAAAAAAGCGATAAAGAAGATAAAATTACTGTTATTGTTACGCCAAATAGTGGATACTTCAAGTGAAAATTAGAAACTAAGTTAATTATATCAGAACATTATGCAAAATTAATAAGTGAGAAGAAAGAGTTTTATATTGGTGAAACCGGCAGGAGATTAAAATATAGAACAGCTGAACACTTTAAATAATAATAAAAATCAAAGTATATTAAAATAATTTCGATTATGTTTTCTTAATCATTTATACCCGTCCTGCTTTCAAATATTTGACATTTGGCGCGTTTGCCTCATTTGGGTCTGTTTTGGTGTTACCATCGATATAATTGTAAAGTGAATTTGTAGGTTTGATTATTGTGAACACCCGTCTGTTCTTTCAATGTATCTTCATGTCATCGTCGCTAAATGTTGCCTTTGACTTATTGCTAAAAATGTAGTACATATGTTGGGGACCTTTAATATCTCGCACAGAGAATGAAAGATCTTTTGATTTTAAACTGATTTGTTTATAAATTGACTACGAAATTATTAACGTGACGTCAGTTTTTTATTAATGTTTTTCCGACAATTTTTATCGACTTCAGGTAATTGTTTTTAGTTTTTACCATGTATATTTATTCAATTCATTATTTCGAATTTAATTAACTTTTGTTCATTTTATTTTAATTTTTTCAAAAATTATTTTGTTTAGATCTTGAGAATGGCTCAAAGCCGAGCCGAAACGTCGATCTTATTAAAATGTTGACACCAGAATTACAATGTATTGTTTTTTTATAAGACTGTAAAGACCAAAAAATTGATCACTTGGATTTTATCGACAACAGTCTAAGAACGGGGTTTGGTTTTGGGTACCACCAACCGATATTATTGAGAAGAAAGAGGTCAGCTTATAATTTCTGTTTCTGTATGCTTCGAATCGTGTATCTTGCTAGCCGTAAGATCAATTTTCATTGGGGTAATATAACCCAATTAGTTTTTTTTTTCATGAAAAGTGAACTTTTATATATGAATAAAAGTACTGTCATTTTTATATACGTATAATATACGGTATTATACATCAAGTATATATGAGTCGCTCCAAATTGAGCTTGGAATTCGACATCGGTGAACTCTGCATTTCAAAGTTCTTAATTATATTAAAGTGTCGTGAAAACATGCTTTTCGAATTCCAAACTCCGTTTCGTGATTGACATTGTTGAGATATTTCACATTTATAAAATATATATTTGACACACAGGGTATTTTTTTATCTTAAGACATCGAAATATCTTAAGAAATACCCATCAAACGAAAAAAAGACGTGTTGATTGTTTCCCGGAGATCTATTCAATTGTAATCAATTTCATTTTCAACCGCCTCTCCACCCTCCTGAGAATGGGGTAACAGTGGAGTAGAAGAATCAAAAATCTCGCGTTTATACTTTAAATGCAAGCTTCGCAAGAAGGCACCTTGTCTGAGGATAATAATCGAAAAAAGCATTGCTATGAAGTTCGTGATGAAGTGAAATATGATAGGGATGATATTGATTACGTACTATTTTTTGGACGCTTTTTTTTCTTGTACAATTTCGTCAGTGGTGAATTTCTTGCCAACCCGGTAAAAAGAAGAGCCTGGAAAACGTTAAACATAAAGAGTGACAGCATCTTCGATATTGCTGCCACTTTCTCCATAAAAAAAATCATTTCTATTTTCTCTTTTATAGACGAAGCCTCTATTGTGAAAGTAATTAGGTCAACTAATGAGGGAATACAAGAATACCCAATCAAACCAAAACGAACCTGATTAGCTGGTTACGTGCGTTTGCTTTTGATTAACAGTATTAATCGCCATCCGGGCAAATCGAAAAAAAAATTTCCAATGAAACTTAAGTATTTTTAATGGAAAATCTGAACCTGCAATATAAAATATAGGTTCCCATTTCAAATTTTAAAGTTATCTCCATCCAGCCCCCAGGGGGTGGGGTGTGGTGCACATTTGTGCGTTGACAATTTTCTCCTTCAAAAATAAAAAGTTTTTATCACAGAAATTTTCTTACAGCGTGTATATTTTACTTTTTTAGGTACTAGGCGCTAAATTAGGAATATACATCAATCAGAAGCTTTTGAAAAATTAAGAGAGGTTTAAAAAAATAAAAAGTTTGTTCGAAAATTCCTAGGAAATTTGAAAATGATTTTTTATTTTCTAGAATTAATTTTAAAAGAATATTTCGAAAGATTTCGAAAGATTCTCCAAATTGTCATAAAATAATCTGGAATATTTCAAAGCAATTTTTTGATTTTGCAGGATTTTTTTTTATATTTTACGAAAAATTCGAATCCGTTCGAAAGACATGAAAGAAATTTTCTTGATATTCTTCGAAAAAGTATTTTTATTTGAAAGAACCAATTTCAAGAGAATATTTCCAAATATTTTGAAACAAAAGCAAATTTTCATATATTACTAACAATTGAACAATTGCATTGCAAATTGAATGTGAATTCATATTCCCAGAAACTGAATCTGAATCTTTGTACTGTACAAGTTATAAAAGTAAAAAAAAAATTATTTTGCAGTTAAATTGCATTCAGTTAAAATTTTTAAGTAAAGTTGCATATGAGGTTGACACTCTGTTTTCAAAAAGTTTGTTTTGGAGGCTTCAAAGGTCAAAACTATTGCTGAATCGTATCAACGACAATAGAACTAACAAAAATTTCCTTGAAAATCTAAAAAAAAATTTGAATTTGTGATAGTGGAATTATTTAGATTTACCAGTAGAATTGAGGATAAACGCCATCGACATGAAGAAAGTATAAAAATCTTCATCTTCATCAATTAGACGAAAAACTTATTAATGTATCATTCAAGAATTTGAATAATAATGTAACTGGTGAACATTCGAGTACTTTCTTAGATTAGATAATATATTCTCGTCGTTATCTCATAGGCAATAAGCGTCAAGTTCGTGATTCTGAGATAGATGCATTAAATTCATCTCAGTTTTAGCGAAAATATGCAGTTCATGAATTCGTTAAGTTCTGTAGAAAAATATTCATAAAAACAAAGTTTCTTTTACAATTCTTAATATGACTACAATCCCTAGAATGATTCAAAGCTTCTTATGTGACTATAAATTGGCACTATTTTCCAAATACACCTTTACATTTGATCATCCACTCATCTAGATTTGACGACCAATTAAACAGGAAGTAAAAGAATCTAAAAACCTCAGTAAATAATTGCAATCTTGGAACATATTTATTACTTTAATTCCTAATTATCAAATTAAAAAATATTCCTCAATATAAAATACTATAAAAGATATTTAATAATAATAATTAAAATGAATATTAAAATATCGGCATCAGATTTCGTATAATTTCAATGTAATACTTTAATACTGGTCAGTTCTCATTTTAAATATTACAAGTATTAATATTTTTGGATTCTATTCGATTTGATTTAGTTAAAATCTTAATAAAGTTTTTCCTTAAGAAATATTTACTATTCTTAATAAGATTTGTGATTGTTGCTCTAAAATTCTCTATTTTATTAAGTATTTATAAAGTGTTTATTCAACTTTTACTTCTGAGATTATTGGATATTTGCTGAAGCCACCCTTCTTTTTATAGCAAAGTTTGAAAATAGTTAATTTAAAACTGAAAAAATTAAATAAATTCTAAATAGTCATTTGATCGCCATTATGCCATTATTTTTATTTTTCCTGTCAATTATTTACTTGGAAATATTTCATTATATTTTTAACAATCTTTATTCATTTATACTTAATGAGTTTTGAAATCACTAATACCCATAAAACTATATTTTTAGATTTGACGATAGATAGAGTAGGTAAAAAAAAATATCTGAAGCTTCTAGTAAACAATTGCAATCTTTCAAATTGCTGTTGTAAATATTAATTTAGGGGTTTGATAACAGATTTGCGAAAATTCTATAACCTCGTTTTATTACATTTTAATTATCGTTCATTATGAGCATGTGATCATTACGTGATGAACACGTAGAGAAAGATAAAACTTAATTAATGACACTGGTTCCTTGGCTTTTTTCTTTATACCAAGGATTTGTTTACTTTAGTAGTAGAAAATATTGTTCACAGGCAAAAAAGTTTTACACTCGGTTTTACCTCGACTCAAAAGAATTATTTCTTGGGTGATAGTTCTACAATAGATAGAAATATTTCTTTGAAATAAATGTAAAAAGTTGTTAGGGCGAAATCTCTTTTCAAGAGCCTAAGAAATATTTTCTAATTCAAATAAATCGGGGTTTTAAAGTGATACATAAGTACATATTCAAATTAATTAATTTATCCATTTTCAGATCAAGAAATTTAGTTTCTTTGAGTAGAAAAAATATTTTCCTTCATGAATGATGAATCATGAGTTCTTCATCGAACTGAAAAAAAGACATTCATTAGATGCTAAGTGTGTATAATTTATTTATATTTAGATGCTATGATACATATTTCAAAGGAATGTAATTTTGATAGTTTTTTTTAATAGTTCAATTTTAAAAATTCTCAACTGAAAATTCTTCAATTTTAATAATTTAACATTAAAAGCTCTTTCATTTTTGAGATTCACAATAATTTGAGATTCAACTATAATACTGGATATTTATTGGTTCAAATGATATTATTTTGAAAGTGTTTTCAATATGTAGTACAATCTTGAAGATGTACAATAAACAATTTTTCACATTTTAAGATTTGCTATTAAAGACTTTTCAATAGATATTTTTTTTTAAATATTGTAATTTTGAACATTTAGAATTAAAAATCATTCAATTTTAAAGACTTAGCACTAGAAGTACCAGGCTGGGTCAATTGACACCTTTAGATTTTCAAAGTGGTAAATCTCCGCAGCGGTTGCTTGCAGAGAGATGGCGTTTTGTGACTTTTGATTATTTATAAATAGGAGTGTTTGACAATTTTTTCGGAAATATTTGATGCGCACTTTAAAAAAAAATCGAGTTGTTATAATCTGTTACCGGCAGGGGTCAATTGACCCCTATCGCGTTTTGGCTGGTATTTTATCACAAAAGATTTTAGGTTTCGCAAAAAAATTAGTAATTTTCGTGGAATAATGTTAAAAATGTGAATTTGTTTACAAATATTGTTTAAATAATCACCAGTTGTTGTTGATTTGGAAAAATGACAGCAAGAAGTCACTAGCAAGACATTTTTGGTCGATTCTACAAAAAAATGGAGCCTATTCATTGTGACATACGAAAACTGTGAAGAAATCATTTCTTCGGTGAAAGTTCTTTGATAGAATGGAATATTTCTTTGAAATAAGTGTGAACATTATTATCAAAGGAATGATTTCGTGGGAGCTAAGAACCTAGTTTCTCCCAATCTATTCAACACGTTCATAAATATTTCCTTATTCTAATTAAATAGATTTTTTGCAGCAATACATATTTATTCAAATTAAGTTTAATTAAAAATTAACCAGCGGCCATACCACGCTGGAAACACCAGTTCCCGTTAGATCGCTGAAGTTAAGCAGTGTTGGGCGCGGTTAGTACTTGGATGGGTGACCGTTCGGGAATAATACTACTGCGTTGCTGTTGGCGGTCGTGGGTGTGGTGAGCCCACACTTGTAGGTATTTACTACAAGAAACTATCCCCCTAGAAACACTACCCGAATCGGGTAGTGTCACGCCTACCCCTAAAGGCTCGCCGAAAGGGAAATGGCTTAATGGTATAAAAAAAAAGTAATTCATCCATCTTTCGACCAAGTAATTTACTTTCTATTTTTAAAAATATTTAACCTAATTAAATTTTTTTTAAAGTTTCATTTGTAAAATTTACAATGGAGATTTCTTTAATTCCAACTATTAGCAATGTAAAATTTTTAATATTTATAGTTTGAAATGATGTTATATTGATGTTATATTCACGAAGATTCCTTTTCAGGATACATCGCTTTACAAAAATTACTAATCATTCAAACAATTCTCACAAACAAAATCAGACTTTCCGATGAGTTTTTCTATGAGTATTTGCATATTTACAGTTATAATACTTGATTATATAAACACTTTTAGTGAGCAAGTTCAGAGTTTGAGTATTCTTCTGCCAATAGGCCCGATTTTTGTTTACGAAATCGACTTTAAATGCTCTCAAACAATTGTGGAACAATTATATATGTGACGCGAATTTAAGCTGTTATGATTGATTGTAAAATAATAATAGTTTTAATTGCAGTATTTGCTAAACAAAACTACTCTTTTAGAAAGTATACTTATTGTGCTGCTCTGGTATTTTTATGAATGAAACCATACTATGTGGCAATTCAGAAACTATATTCAGAACATCATTGAACAACATTACAACTTATTCACACAGAGATATGAGCCGATAACACAAGTTCCGATATGAGCTAAACCTAACCCTGCGGCTCCTCATTTCTTACTACCTGCCCACACAGTAAAAACAAAGTCTGATTTTAAGCCCAAGAATGGTCTTGATTCAAGATGTAAACGAAAGTAGACCATGTCCGCTTAAATTCAGCGTACGATAATAGTCTAGAAAGAAGACGATTATAGGGCTGAAATTCAGCCGTTAAAAAGACTGAATACGAACTACAAGTCAGAGAATGGGCTGAAATTAAGTCCCTCGATAGACTATTTTCCGATCGCAAAGGAGGATATGGACTTAAGTTAAGACCTAATCTGAATTTAAAAATCAACTGTCAAGATTACTTAAATTAAGTATCGAATAAAACTAAAATTCAGGGCAAGGGTAGGTTGGAACAAAACAAAAAAAGTTCGTTTATTAATACGAAAACATAAAAACAATTTGTTTACAATAAATATACTTTAGTAAAAATTGTTTAAATATAAATTCGAATTTATATTCAAACAATTTGTACTAAAGTATATTTATTTTGAACAAACAAATTGTTTTTATAGTTCTGTATTAATGAACAAACTTTTTTGTCTTGATCTTGTGTTTTTGCTTTCCACTGAATATAAATAAAAATGTTTTCTCTTCGAATGAATTTATAAAATGTATTTCTGAAATTTTCTAAATACTTAACATTTTTTTTATGTGACCGCACTTTGATCTTTATGATATATTTACGATACATACATATATTTATGATACATTTCATATTATACAATTTTTCTATAAATATAAACTTATATTAGTAAGTCTTTTTATATCATTCCGGTAATTCATATTATAAATAATCGTTTGGAATGAATATAAATATTATAAAATTAATCAATGTTATTCAAAAAATGTGTTTTTTACGGAACAAAGCAGACGAAACGAAAGTAAATACTAGTTTCGCCTTGGTAGCGTAATGGTCATTAAAAAACCAATACGAGGCGAACATCTGAATAAGAGCCTCAATGGCATTACCGAAAAACATGGCTTTCTGATCAACGTAAACTGTAAATTTTAAATCAGTCAAATCGTTGCTTCCGATTGCAATTAGACGCGGTGGTTCCTCAGCTTTAGGTTCCGTTGCTGAGACTGATGTACCATCCTGGAAATATACAATTTTTAATTCGTATTTAGAAAACGAATATTCTTTATAAAGAAATATAAGCATATTAGTTTCCAAAATAAAAAGACAAACGCTATAAATACGAACATTAAAAATCTGCATTATAGAAGGCTTTTCCTTCGCTATTTCAGCTTTCATGCTTCCCATAATTTCTTCATGAGTTTGTATATTTTATGCAAGGACTTTTTTGTCCAGTTTCCTTTTGTCGTACTGTTTCTTGTTTTTCCAACATTCCCGCATTTTGGAAATCAGTAGTACCTGTATGCAATAATGTGAAAAAATTATTAATAATGAGGATAGTCGCCAAAATGTAAAAAAATTCCTTTCATTTCCCGGCTTCCTGCCAAGCATGAAAATAAATAAATTCCCTCTTCCAATTTAGAAAAAATGAAAGGCACACAACACAAATTTTGGGTCAAAATTAAAAAATTCCACAATTTTGCTCAAAATTCAACAATTTTACCAAAAATTAAAGATTATTATTAATTCAGCAGATTCCCATGAAAGTCAGACAAGGTGGTTTTCGGAGCACAGAACAAAAAGGGGTCGATATTAAAAAATTACACAATTTTACTCAAAATTCAAAGATTTTACCAAAAATTAAAGAATTTTAATAAATTGGTAGAGGTGGGTTTTCGGAGCACATAACACAAATTTGGGGTATAAATACAAAAATTCCACAATGCCACTCAAAACTCAAACATTTTACCATAAATCTACCAATTTCATAAACAAATTTTAATTTTTGGTAAAATTGTGGAATTTTTGTATTTCTACACCAAACTTGTTTTCTGTACGCTACGAAAATCCCCCTCGTACTGACTTTCATGGAAATCCGCCAATTGATTAAAATTGTTGGTTAAATTGTTGAATGTAAGTAAAATTCTGAAATTTTTTCATTCTGAACCCGAATTTATGTTCTGTGCTCCCAAATCCCCTTCGTACTGACTTCCATAGGAATCTGCTGAATGAATAAAAAATTTTAATTTTTGATGAAATTGTTGAATTTTTAGTGAAATTGCGGAATTTTTTTATTTTGACGCCAAATACGTCAGAACCTACGACACGGAAACTACGTCAAAACCTGCGTGACAAAATTTTGAGGCTAACAGAGCTTAATTATATACTCGTATTTCTATAATATCTTTTGTAAACTGTAAATTACTCAAGCGTTATGAAAAAAGCATAATATGGAAATATATATTCACGGTAATTTCAGCTATAGTAACTTTATTTCATTAATTTGAATTCAAATAATAATGACAGTATATCAATATACTCATGCTTTTTGGTAATTATCGTTATGAAATAAGACAAATATATGAAAGGGTCAGATTACTGCTTGTCGCAACACCAGAAAATGAAGTAAAGAGGTACTTACCGTGAAACATCACAGCTTGAAGGTTCAAAAGAAGAAGAATAGATAATAGTAGCTGCACTCAGTATTATCTGGTATGATTAACAGAAGTTGCACTTCACATTCGACTCCTGTCGCACGAACTTTATATGCAAATTATGGAAATGGCGTCTTAAGAGCGCGAGACGCGAGTGAGGTCACAAATTAAGACTTTCGCGGTCTGGAAAATAGCTTCATTGCAGTCTTTTTTACAGCTCAAAGTGTCTTTATCCTAAGGCAAGACTATAAAATCTTTTTTTAAAACCAATGTACTACAATTCAGCCCAATTGATGACTTATTTTTGTTTGAAGACTCAGGAGGACTTTTTTTAATACTATTTTTATGATTACATCAAGTTACCGACTTCATTTTAGACAAAAATTAAAACAAGTCCAGCATAAATTTCAGACTTTGTTTTTACTGTGCACCAGTAATCGCCCGCCGTCTTGCCCCTCTACAAAACGTGTTCCCGCACTTATGATGGCTCGTAAGAATTGATGGTAAAGTATTCTGTTGTCGAAATGTAAGACCGAAATCATTATCTGTTGATCGTACGATGATACACTGACATTCTATTGTAATTATCAGTTATTTGCAGGATTTTGAGCCGATTTCAGAACAAAAACCGTATCATATTTTGCGTTTACATTTTCAGTAACTAAATGATGTTGTAGAGGTAATTCATTTACATGCGCTTTACATTTGTTACTATAAAATTCTTTGAGATTGCGTGTTTCAGGCCTAAGGGAATTTCCGCGATTTCATGTCGATTGTACTCGACAACAGCACCGCTGTACATGTTTATTTTCATCCGTTTTTGCGAGCAGGGTTTCGAATATATTCCACGAAGAGTTGTATTATTATGCTCGAATATTGCTAGTATGTCACCTGTGGAGGTTGCTAAAACAAGTCGCTCATCAGTTGGCATGGGCACAGATGTACCACGCACTCCTCTCATTTCAATTGGTTTATCAGCGGGAAATGTGTGCTTGCGAACTTCGAATACACGGTTCGAATTCGTGAGCGGAATTAGCCTTAGAAATTTAAAATCTTCAGGATGATGTCCAAGTATAAGTGATTTGCGATACGTGGCAGGAGGAGACCTGGACCTGGCACGAGAAGAAGGCTCGGCAGAAGAAGAACTGTTTCTGTCAGGAGAACGAGTGCTATAACGAGGGACACCGGGGATCGGTTCGCCATTAGGTAAGCACTCAAACTGTGCACTCAGCCCTGCAACAAATAACAGAGTATTAATTTTTTCTTCAAGTACACATTACACAATAGTATGTCGATATTCACTGTGTGCAATTCTGAAATGGAAATTTAAAAATGACAGAAAGCGCGAAAGGACTAACGGTTATATGTTTTACATAGAAGCAGGCCATCTAGCGGTTCCCCCAGACACTATAAGTAAACAAACCTACAAATACCTGACAGCAATTGTTTCTAAACTATGCTTTTCGCAAATTCTCGTGAATATTAAATTTCCTTCATTTCGTATGAATAAACTTTAAAAATAATAAAAATCTATAAATATAAAAAGATTGTGCATACGTAAAATATATATTAAAATGCTAGAAGTATGATTTGTGGTGATGTGAAGAATTATTTGGCTTTACATTCGAGATTATATTTTAGAATAATATTTTTTATTTCTCCAACAAAAAAAATGTTATAAACGACAAACTTTGCTTGGAGGAAAAACTTCCTGATCTCTCAAAAAGACTTTTTTGTAACGCACGCACGAAATGTTCGCTTTTCGAGGCATGTATTGCGTGCGGGAAGTGACCAATTCCAAAGCCGTGGTAAAAAGCAGTTATAAAAAGACTTTTTCTAGCTGCTGCGCTTGCGCTCTTTGAGCAAGATTACTTTTTCTAGCTGCTGCGCTTGCGCACTTCCAGCCAGATTACTTTTTCTTAGTGTTGCGCTTGCGCATTTCGATTCAGATTTACTTTCCAGGACTGCCGAAATAATAACCTCACTTCATTATGATTTGACGATTGAGAGACTGATTGTGAGTAGTGAATAGTGATTGGACAAACTCGAAGTGATAAGTTACCATAAATGACTGATAAATTACCATCAATTACCGATAAATTACCGAAAATTTCAGAAATTTCTGGATACCTGAAATTTATCAATTTTCCATAAATTTCTGGAAATTTTTGGAATCTTTCCAAAAAGCCTACAACTCCCCTTCGACTCGCCTCGGGCTCGTACAGCAAACTTCACACTCGTGTAGAACTGCCTACTTTCCGCACTTGTAGCACAATATACTATTATTTATATCCTTTTTAATTTCTTTGTTACTGCTTCGAAATATGAGAACAACAAAGTAACCTTAAATCAAGCAAATGGTTTTTTTTTTAATTCAATACTTACCAATCAAATTTTATACAACAAGCCCAGTAGGCAGCAAAATTAAGGATGTCCTAGAGACGTCTGCGGAACATCCCTGCGAGACGTCTTTTGGAAAATGTCTTTTGGACATCCTAGGGGTGCTCTTAAGACGTCTAATGTCAGTACCAAAGATGTCCCGGGAATTTTGTATGGCTTTTAGACGTATTTAGGACATATTTAGGACATTCGACGTCTCCTAAGACTCATAGGAACGTCCCGAGGACGTTCTTGGGATGTTCATGGTTTTGTACCCACTTGGAGGTTAATCCAATAAATTCAATTTGACAGTTCGACTAATGTCCAATTTCGAGATTTCGAAATATTTGAAAATATTATGGTTGCACATGCGCATTGCATTGTACTGACTTTCAGCGCCACCTAGCGGTTCCCGCGGACACTTAAACATAATGCCTTCAAAACTATACATCGACTGTCCCGAAGAATAAGTCACTAACAAAGTTTTCCGTATACAGAATGTATCAACTATAGTTTACTTCGCTAGAGTGTCGTATCTCTATGTATTTTTAAATGGAGATACGACACGCTAACCAAGCATAATGTAGTTTATACGCTCTGTTTTCGGAAAAATTGGTTAGTGACTTATTCTTCGGGATAGTCGACATGGAAGTGCCACCACTATGAGGTAGAATACATGTAAACAGTAATATTGTTCGAATAGTTTCTCAAAAGTGGAAGTACAAGCAGAATGCGCAAGAGTTCGCTGCGAAGCGAATTCTAAAAATATAAGGAAATATTCTCCACCTTTAGGGAATTTGTATTCTTATCAGGATTGAACATTTTTGAAGTATGAACATTATTCAAGTCGTATTCTTCTTCGAAAACGCGCTACGATCAATTATGCAATTACCATGTTGTAAACTATTAGTTAAAAGAGGTCTGCGCAACGGTAATTTTAAAGTCTTTTGTAGGTGCTACGAATCTAGTCAAGAAATCGTTTCAATTTTCACTTTTTTTCTTCTGTAAAAACCTTAATTTGACTGCACGTTTAATCGCGTTCACAAACGTTTTTTTGCAACACCCACCTCTAAAGTTGACGTTTGCATGCTTCTAAATGGTGCCTAAAGGACCTTATTTGAGCAGACT
The DNA here is from genome assembly GCA_932178445.1 of Andricus quercusramuli. Classification (NCBI taxonomy): domain Eukaryota; kingdom Metazoa; phylum Arthropoda; class Insecta; order Hymenoptera; family Cynipidae; genus Andricus; species Andricus quercusramuli. Next base: position 409,494 of record CAKNXH010001018.1, read on the forward strand.
GTGCGCGAAACAATTTTCGCGCATGCGCAGTTTGAAGATGGCTTACTTTAGACACTGGTGAAAAAGCTGCGCATGCGCACATTCGAGATGAGGTACTTTAGCCACTGGCAAAGGTAACTTTAAACAGTGGTGTTGGTATCTTCTTGAAATAATTTTACATTCAACTTGAACAAATGTTTTAATGATTGAAGTTTTGTTTTTAGGGTTTCGCAGCCCCCCCCCCCCCCCCCGGGAGCAAAAAAGCATAAACACCAACATATTTTTTCAATAATTTTTTTCCAACAAAATTTTTTTCAACAAAATTTTTTTTTTTTTCAAAATTTAAAAAAAAAAAATTTTTATTCAAAAATTTTTTTTCCAAATTTTTTTTCGTAATTTTTTTTTTCAAAATTTTTTTTTACAAAATTTTTTTTCAAAAATTTTTTTCACAACATTTTTTTCAACAATTTTTTTGCACAAAATTTTGCTTCAGAGCACTTTTTTCAAAATCTTTTTTTCAAATTTTTGTCAAAAATTAAAAAAAAATTTGTTTTAACTAAATTCCTTTCCTCCACTCTATGCAATATACAATTAGTATTTTTTGTTACCACCTCCTAACAACTTTCTCGGAAGGTTGCTGCAAAAAATAGCTATTATACATGACTCATCAGTGACAAAAATTTACAATAGAATATTTTTTTTCTGTACACTCTGAAAGCCATTAAAATGAGGTACAAAGGAACTAATTCAACAGAAAGTTACTTCCCACTCCGTTTCGACGAATAGAATTAAAAGCCAGTTGCATTTACCAATACTTTAATTCAATCGAAACTCCATATTGAAATATAATTAATAAGAAGCTCGTATAGGCTTTTTGTTCTTTATTCTTCTCTCCTTGAATTCGGGTGAGAGAATTGTGACAATATTGTATTCGTACGGCGCGTGACTATAGAATCAGTCATATTGAAGAAAGCTATCTAGTTTTAAGATTTCAAGATAATGTTTGAAATGTGCAACTAAATATTTCAAGGTATAATATAAAGGCTGCTACACTCTGTGTAGAATAAGTATTAATTAAGTTGATGTAACTATTTAATATTATGAAGTAACAATGCGCAACAATTTCTTGATACAAGAAACTTTCTTTACCAACCAATAAGGTAGCAGTCACATATTTCACAAACCTAAGTAGTTGGACATTCTATCTATTCCTCTCACTGCAAATTTGTAATTTCAACAAAAAAATAGTATTTCTGAGGAAAAATAGTCAAGCTTCAACAACTTGAGTCTGGGACATGTTTGGATGTTGTCAACTTTCCCCTTGTTACTACATCATATTTGATGCGATATTTTGAATAGGGTGTTTTTGACTACGGATTTGTTATCAGTAACCCCGAAAGCTCACGAGGAGCAAGTTTGAAGTAAATCCGATTTATTTTGGCCCTGTTTGTAATCAGCAACTTCAAAAATATTCTTGTCAGTACAGTGGAGTCTGCCCTATTTCTGCGTCCTTGAAACGTTACGATTCTTCTATTTCTACGCTGAAGGGGGTCCCACATTTACCGCGAGTGAGCAGGATATGAGGTTCATTATGCAAAACTAATCTCAGGTGGCAGCACCGAGCCGAGTACTAGACCCTCTGTCGATGAGATACGAATTTTAAGAAAAAAAATTTTGTTAATAAGTATAAAGTGCCATTTATACCTTGTAAAGATAACAAAATATATTTTTTAAACTTTCTTATCAATATTTATCACATAGCATTCGTAAAAGGTTGATAAATCCTTTTCTGACTGTCACATGCATAGTGAGGTTAGGTTTACTATAGTTCACCACATATCCCATTGTACGTATAATTTTTACTGAAAGTATAAATTACCTCCGTATATAAGCACTAAACACATATTTAAGGATTATTTACCCTTATATATTTGATTATAAGCAACCGTACACTAAGCACTGTATTTTTTCTGTCTCTCATTGACAGAGGGTCTAGTACTCGGCTCGGTGCTGCCACCTACGATTAGTTTTGCATAATGAACCTCATTCTGCTCAAGCGACGTGCATTGGCTGCTCCGTTCTTGTATCATTGCGCTTGCTCTAAGTAACTCTTTCAACTGCGCATGTGCCGAAAACCGCGGTCAATTGAAAATCAAGAAGTACCCTCAATAATAATATACCGATAATTACACTCGACATTCCTAAAAGTGCTGGCCCCCGCAGTTTCTCAACTCAAGGGGCGAGAGACGGTTGCGACTCTTTCATGGAAAACACCAGCAGCGTAGAAACAATGTCACAGTACGCCCCCGCGTGAAAAAAGTTTGCATGGCTCACGCATGGCAATGAACTTGGAAATATCTGGCTAAAGCATGGGTCATGCATGGCAATACACTTGGAAATATCTGGCTAAAGCATGGGTCACGGCTGAATGGTAGCATGGCCAAAGCCTTGCTCGTGTCCGTCTTCCATGCTTAGGACACGCTAAACACAAATGAGTATTTTCAAGAACATGTAAGTTTGCCAATAACTGACACATCTCTAAATGGTAAGTCCACTACCCGGGTGCACTAGAACGTGCACCAGGTCGTTCGCGACGTCCTCTACGAGAACTTTTTCAAAATTTAAATTGCAACAACAGCCAAAATAACAACCAATGGTGAGTCGACGATCAGGATGCTCCGGATCGTGCACCAGGTCGTTCAAGACGTCATCTACGAGAACTTTTCAAACATTTGAATTGTGGCAGCAGCCAAAATAACTACCAATGGTGATTCGGCGATCAGGATGCTCCGGATCGTGCACCAGGTCGTTCAAGACGTCATCTACAAGAACTCTTCCAAAATTTGAATTGTGGCAGCAGCCAAAATAACTACCAATGGTGAGTCGACGATCAGGATGCTCCAGATCGTGCACCAGGTCGTTCAAGACGTCATCTACGAGAAATTTTTCAAAATTTAAATTGCGGAAACAGCCAAAATAACTAACAATGGTGAGTCGACGATCAGAATGCTCCGGATCGTGCACCAGATCATTCAAGACGTCATCTACGACAATATTGAAAAATATTAAATTATGGCAACAGCCAAAATAACAATCAAAGGTGAGTTGACGATCAGGATACTCCGGATCGTGCACCAGGTCGTTCAAGACGTCATCCACGAGAACTTTTCCAAAATTTGAATTGTGGCAGCAGCCAAAATAACTATCAATGGTGAGTCAACGATCAAGATGCTCCGGATCATGCACCAGGATGTTCAAGACGTCATCTACGAGAAAGTACAGTTTCGTAATTTATACTTAATTGAAATAAGAGAAGATATATTGCTTCAGTATTATATCATTTTATTATCCCTTCAAGATGAAAAGACCCAAGTGTCAGGCATGCCAGTTCAAGATTTTACCAGAACATGTGATTCAATACGTGCTAAACTACTTGGTGCGTGATCCTGTGCACCTTGATCGTCGATTCACCATTGGTAGTTATTTTGGCTATCGACACAATTTAAGTTTTGTGAAAGTTCTCGTAGATGACGTCTTGAACGACCTGGTGCATGACCCGGGGCATTCTGTTCGTCGACTCACCGTTGGTAGTTATTTTGGCTGTTGACAAAATTTAAATTTTTTCAATGTTTTCGTAGATCACGTCTTGAACGATCTGGTGCACGATCTGAAGCATCCTGATCGTCGACTCACCTTTGATTGTTATTTTGGCTGTTGCCATAATTTAATATTTTTCAATATTCTCGTAGATGACGTCTTGGATGATCTGGTGCACGATCCGGAGCATCCTGATCGTCGACTCACCCTTGGTATTTAGTTTGGCTGTTGCCGCATTTTAAATTTTAAAAAAGTTCTCGTGGATGACGTCTTGAACGACCTGGTGCACGATCCGGAGCATCCTGATCGCCGACTCACCATTGTTAGTTATTTTGGCTGCTGCCACAATTCAAATTTTGGAAAAGTTCTCGTAGATGACGTATTGAACGACCTGGTGCACGACTTGGCGCATCCTGATCGTCGACTCACTATTGGTAGTTATTTTGGCTGTTGCCGCAATTTAAATTTTGAAAAAGTTCTCGTAGATGACGTCTTGAACGACCTGGTGCATGATCCGGAGCATCTTGATCGTTGACTCACCATTGATAATTATTTTGGCTGCTGCCACAATTCAAATTTTGGAAAAGTTCTCGTAGATGATGTCTTGAACGACCTGGTGTACGATCCGGAGCATCCTGATCGTCGACTCACCATTAGTAGTTATTTTGGCTGCTGCCACAATTCAAATTCTGGAAAAGTTCTCGTAGACGACGTCTTGAACGACCTGGTGCACGATCCGGAGCCTCCTGATCGTCGACTTACCATTGATAGTTATTTTAGCTGTTACCGCAATTTAAATTTTGAAAAAGTTCTCGTAGATGACGTCTTAACCAACCTGGTGCACGATCCGGAGCATCCTGATCGTCGAATCACCATTGGTAGTTATTTTGGCTGTTGCCGCAATTTAAATTTTGAAAAAGTTTTCGTAGATGACGTCTTGAACGACCTGGTGCACGATCCGGAGCATCCTGATCGTCGACTCACCCTTGGTATTTAGTTTGGCTGTTGCCGCAATTTAAATTTTGAAAAAGTTCTCGTAGATGACGTCTTGAACGACCTGGTGCACGATCCGGAGCATCCTGATCGCCGACTCACCATTGTTAGTTATTTTGGCTGCTGCCACAATTTAGATTTTTTCAATGTTCTCGTAGATGACGTCTTGAACGACCTGGTGCACGTTCTGATGCACCCGGGTAGTGGACTTACCATTTAGAGATGTGTCGGTTATTGGCAACCTTACATGTTCTTGAAAATATTCATTTGTGTTTAGCGTGTCCTAAGCATGGAAGACGGACACGAGCAAGGCTTTAGCTATGCTACCATTCAGCCGTGACCCATGCTTTAGCCAGATATGTCCAAGTGTATTGCCATGCATGACCCATGCTTTAGCCAGATATTTCCAAGTTTATTGCCATGCGTGAGCCATGCAAACTTTTTTCACGCGGGCCGGTACTCGCATGCAGAGGTTGCGCAATATGATGCATTCAAAGTGGAAACGGTTTAGATGTTCCCAATTTGCGCAGTCGAAAAGGCGCGATCCCTTAGCATGTCAGTATTTTTCAAGTTTCATTTAAGTATTTTTGAGGAAGTACGACAGTTTGCCAACTAAAACTCAATATAATAGAATCAAAAAACGACTGAAATATTTCGCGGAATAAAATGGTGAGTTTTGTGGAATGACATCAGCTCATGGAAGGATGAGTGGAAATCTCAGGCAGGTTAGCGTAGGAGTGGCATAGGAGTGCAGAAAACTTTTTGAAGAAAGTATTCTGAATGCTAAAGTAAGTTATAAAGGTCTGAATATTAAAAGCTTGCAATTGTAGAATGCTAGGACAGCTGGAAATGTCATCCGTCAGGAAGATGAGTACATGGTACTGCAACTGCATACGACTTTTTGGAAATAATATTCTAATCACAAAGGTAAGTTATAAAGGTCCGAAGAGTAATATTTCTCAAGTGTATAATCTATTTTCTCATTCATGTCCCATTCTTTTGTCGATTGACGACCTTTCAGTTTCACAAAATACTAGCAACTGTCCAAAATTTTAGCCATGGGTACCACTAACCTGACATTTGGAATATTTTATTTTATTTCGTGAAACTGAAAAGTCGTCAATCGACGAAAGAATGGAACATGACTGAGACGATACATTCTACATTTAACAAATATTAATATTCGTGCATTTATGCCTTTACGTTTGAAATATTTTCTCGAAAGAATCGTATGACGTATTTCCATGGCGTTATGCTAAATTAATCAATGCAAGGCATCCCGCTCTTCAGGCCTCTTTTTAATTGGGCGGTCACTGACGTGGAGGTGAATATACGGGAACTGTCGTGGGAGGTGCCGGAGCTGCGCAAATGGAAATAACCGAGTGGAAAATAGGTGATACTCCACTGGATTTAGCTTTAAGGAATTTGACTGTAATAAAAAATGTCATCTCCAAAGTGATGTAGTTCTTTGAATTCTGATCTGATCGAAAAAGGTGTAATGGGAATCTTTGTAAAACTCTTCCGAGGGAACAGTACTCTGATCAGAACTTTTAAAATTTGAAATTTTTCCAATTCAGAATTTTTGATTATGTCCAAGGTGCTTATTCGAATGTTTCCTCTATGAAATTGTACATTATGCACTTCAGGGGAGAAGAGGGTGCTTTTTCGACGAGTGAAAACATACACAAGTCGGAAAAGTGCTTCTCCCCATTGGCGCATACGATATTTTTCATAAGAAATGAATGGTTTCAGGTATTTCTTGAAATACAGTCCTGATTTCAGTCCATGTTAGATTTTAAATGAAGAAGCATGATATGAACTCATTCCAAATTATAAAAATTCAATAAAAAAATTGCTGAAAATTTTTGGTAATCTACTGTAAATTTAGAGGTGATTTATGGTAACTTGCCATAAGTTGCCCACTTCAATTCAAAATGTCCATAAATTTGCGGTATTCATGGAAATTTTCGGTAATTTATGATAATTTTACAGGTCGATATGGTAACTTACCATGAATTACCCAAAATTCTTTTTTTTATCACCATGAATTTCCAGAAATTTATTAAATGTTTTGGTTATTTATGGCAATTCAATCAGTGAATATGATAACTTACCATAACTTACCCAAATTTAGTTTTTACCGATTTCCATGAATTTCTGGTAATTTATGAAAATGTTCGGTTATTTATAGTAACTTTACAGGTAAATATGGTAACTTACCATGAATTGTCTACGATTCATTTTAAAAAATTTCCATAAAATTCCGGACATTTATTAACATTTACAGTAATTTATGGTAATTTTACCGGTAAATATGGTAACTTATCACAAATCACCCAATATTCATTTGTAACAATTCCCGTAAATTTCCGGGAATTTTAATAAAAATTGTCGGTAATATACGGTTATTTCATCAGTTATATATGGTAACATTCCATAAGTAACAGCGAAATTCTATTATCTGCAACCAAAATTTCCTTACATTTTTTACGGTGAGTTGACTGATAATCGTGAAACGCGAGCTCATAGATGTATAATTTTCACTATTCACCTCTGTCGTCACTTTTCAGTGCCTATGAAGTAAAACGTACTTTTTAATCCCTAGCGAGTAAAGAGTAGAGTTTTAGCTTCGCTTTGTAGGCGTCAGAAAAGGCTGAAATCATGTACTTGTCATAAAAAAGTATTATTAGACTTTTTCGACGAACTCTTCTGGCGGGTACCAGAACGTTGAATAAAACTCTTGTTACTTGAAACGAAAATAAAAGTGTTTCAATTTTCAAAATATCTTAACTCTTATGTTCTTGATTTTTCTGAAGCTCTATTTTCATAGAACTTCAGAAACGTTTGGAACTAAAGTTGAATATTTGACAAGTGGTGTGCTGGCTATTTTTTTCCACCATTTTTTTGTCAGGAAGTCGTCCGAAATTTTTTGTTCAAAATCATTAAGAAATATAGAACTATCGAAGAGTTACTCAGAACTCTAAAAAACTTGAATTTGGAATAGTGGGACTTACCCGGAATAATAAAGATTATATTCGTACTGATTTCTGACAAACTCAATCAAAGTTTGGAAAGAAATATCTATTGAGATAGAATGCAGATTAGATTGCAGAAATGCTGAATAGCGTATAGCTCAGAAAAATGTATTCAAAATTATAGATATATGTTCATATTTACCAATAGAAATAAGGATGATTGCCACGTATATGAAGAGAGTATGAAAAGTCATCTTCTCTAATATACCCTGTAACTAACGAATATTCCAGTGTGTAGTTGCTTAGGGCATATAATATATTCTACAGTCATTATCTCATAATAATACATCTCAAGCTTGACCTTCTTATGTTAGATGTTTACATTTCATTAGCTGATTTCAGCGGGACATTTCAGTTCACAGATTCGTCAAAAGTGATATCTAAGTTTACATAATATTTCAGTTTTTAGGTAAAACCATTGTTTAAATGGAAAAATTATATAGTGTTTATTAGAAAAAGCCATCCAGAAATCGGGAAACCCCTTTAGGGGGGAGAAAGGTGGTTCGGAAAAATGTACTTTTAGATTCAATTTTTAACAAATCTACCCTATAGAAAATACATGCGTATCTAAAATTATAGAATTTTGTAAAAATTTCAGTTACTAAAAAAAAGATTCTGATAACGTTATAATTATGCTCTTCTGCATCGGTAGAATTAGATTATTCTTTTTTATTTTGCTCCATCATTATGTTGAAAAAGTCCTTGAGAACAGAATGAAAACATGATGAAACTTCAGCTTTGCATCATTTGCTAAATTCACCCTCAGATTTGGTCATCCACTTTCCTAGGCTTAAGGACGAATTAAGCAGGGAGTAAAAAGACCGAAAAATGTTACTAAAAATTTTTAAACTGCAAGTTATTATGGTGAATAGCACTGTTTACTAAAATAGCTAGTAGAAAAACTTCTCCACGCCCGTGCAGAATTTTGTCTTGGAAATGAACTTCGGAAAAATAAAACATATTAAATAACCGGACATGTGTACTAGTAATTTTTTAAGAATAATATTAAATAAGCAGGATTTTAATTTAATTTTAGCTTGAAGTTTAATACCATCTACCGTTGCGGAATTTTCCGTTAGACTAACCCCTTTTCCAGCTCGTTCAGGATTACCGTTGAGGAAAATTCCGTGATGCTGGTTGGTGACTTTAATTTTAATAATAATTCTAATTCTAATTCTAAGTTTGATTCTTATTCTATTTCTAATTATAATTTTGATTTTAATTCTAGTTTTGATTCGAATTCTTATTCAAATGGTAATTCAAGATGTAATTTTGATTGTACACCTGACTCTCGGTTTAGGAACAGTGTTGGTGATTGTCTGCGAATAGCCTTGTTCTGAAATCGGGAAACTGGAAACGTGAGCACTCCGGACCACCTGAAGCATTTCCAGTTGGAATGCATAATATTGCGCAATATACTCGACTGAGTACTCACGTACTGCGGCCCTTCCGAGGCGAAAGTTGCAAACGTTTACGGCTCCTTGAGCTGAGAAACTGCATGGGCCAGCAATTCTAGGAATTCCTAAACCGCGAGTTTCTAAACCGAGAGTCAGCTGTTATTGTAATTATTATTAATTAATTAATTAATTAATAATTATTATTATAATAAAACCCAAAGTTGAATTTTTACGTGGTTGGTACCCAGATACCCTGAGTGTGTTTGGAAAAACGTACGAATCCTCCATTAGGGCGAAAACGGGGGGCGGGGGCATAATTTTCGATAACATACGGCAATTTCATCAGTTATATATGGTAACATTCCATAAATAACAGCGAAATTATGGCATTATGATTGATTAAACAGGGAGTAAAAAATACTAATATAATATTACATATAATTATTTTGAACAATAGGCTGATCAATACCCGCGTGAATAACGTTTGCGTGACTCAAGAATGGCAATAAGCACGGATTTTGAAGGATTGTAACAGAATTTAAGAGATTTGAAGGAGTTTCGATGTTTTCACGAGATTTCAAAGGATTTTGAGAGATTTGAAAAATTCCAAAGTATATTCACAGATTTTAGAGAATCTTTTATGATTTCAAAACAAGCAACAGAATTTGAAAGGATTTCGGAATAATATCAAGGATTTTGAGGAAATTCGAGGAATTTTAATTTATTTCAAAATATTTTAATATATTGTAAGGATTTTACAGTATTATGAGGGATTTGAAACCATATTGCGTGCTGTTGGCTCGTCGTGGGTGTGGTGAGCCCACACTTGTAGTTATTTACTACAAGGAATTATCCACCTAGAAACACTACCCGAATCGGGTAGTGTCACGCCTACCCCGAAAGGGAAATGGCTTAATGGTATACATACATGAGGGATTTGAATGAAATTTTGAAGATTTGAAGCATCACCATCGTCATGTATACAATAGTCTTATAACAATTGAATTGACCGTTTCAAAGTGCATACTTCGCTCCAAAGTTGAGCGAATATCCGTTAGGGCGGAGTGAAAATGAACAAATTCATCGAACCGTTGGAGGTGAGAGGAAAAAATATGTGCGCTGACATCCGAAGAAAGAAAAAAAATTGAAATTGGTTAATATGTCCTGTTCTCCTTTTTGATTTGAAAATTCAAATTTTTGAAAATTACCAAAAATTTCCCTATCGCTTCGAAAATTATGACGAATTGTTTCCATGTATAGTTTTTGCTAGTGAATAGTAAGAAAAAATTATGAATCGAAAAAAAAATTTTGCCCAATTGAATTTTTTTGAATTGGGCAAAAAATATGTTTTTTTGATTAAGTCACATTTTTTAAAAGGTTGTATATGTCGAAGCAGAATTTCCTTCAGCTTGAATCAAAGGAGAATACTTTGTTTTTCGAACAACAAAAAAATTCAGTCTTTGGAAGTCATTAAGATCGCTAAAAATACGTAATATTGACCATTTTTGAACAGCTGAAAAAGAACTGAAATTTTTTTTCCTCTTCATGATTTTTGTGAAATCTTGCGCGATTAATGCATGCGACACCTCTACGATTGTTGCTGAAAATTTGTGAAATTCATTGAATCAAGTGGCAAATTTTAATCTTCAAGATTGGACCAAGAACAGAAATAAATATTGCGTAATTTCTGGGTAAATCTCAATAATATTTTTCCGTGAAATAGAAAGTTCTGCGAACTGATTGTAACTTCCTTCACTAACTTTGATCTCTCCTATCATTATTTCCATTTCTTCGACCACATTTCCTCCCCGCATTTTGATATTCCTGACTCTTTCTTTAAACTGTTCTTTACCTTCCATTAAACAATCCCCTCTTCCTGCTCTTTTCACTTTTGCTTTCTTTTTAGCCTCATTGTTATTACTCATTGCTTCCTCTACTGTCACTATTATTGGGAAAGTGATCCGAACCTATATCATCCCCTAACTCTAGACTCTTAACCTTCTATCTTACCTCGTCGTCCAGTACCACATAATAAATTTGCCGTTCCCCTCTTTCCTCCTGAACGTATGTATTCATCTTCCTCATCCCGCTCTATACTTCCGTTTAGGATAAACCGTCCTATCTCCCCGAGGCTCTTTAAAAGCTTCTTTTCCTCCCCATTCAGTATCTTGTTTTAGTATTTTCTTCCTCGCTCTCCATCCCATTCCCTTCCTTCTTTATCTCCTGTTCTCGCATTGAAATTTGCATCTATTATAAGCCTAATCTCTTGCTTATTTTCTTCCATCACTTCTCTCAGCTCTTCTGATTTCTACTGCATATAACCTTCACATAACCCCCTACTATCTCCCACCTTCAATAAAAAAGCTATGGATTCAGATGTCAAAGAATCATAATTTTATTTGTCATTTTCAAACGAACTTACGTTTCGACCTCTGATTGCAGCTCTTTTCCAAAGGTAAATATAACCTAATATATTATCCTTCAGTAGCAATTTTCATCGCTATTAACAACTGTTATAAACACATATACTTATATAGCAGTTTTGAATAAAGATAATCTTTGTGGTCTGCAGAGTCATTTTTTTACGTGAAAAGTTATATTTCAAGCCAATGGATTTCCAATCAACAACATAATTAAAAATTGATTAGTGTTACGGAATTTTCCCTAACATAAGTATCATTATTTTTTAATTCTTATAAAGAATTGCACTGTTCAAAATTTTTCACATTCTCGTCAGGAAAGTTATCAGATTTGTGTGAACTTTGACTTTATGTGACTGCGTGTAGATTTTTAATCTATTAGCACGTTAACTTTCGAAAGAATCAACAGATCGGATTGGCTCTTTGAATGACCTCAACTGAAGGTCATGTTCTTCAGCCAGCCATTTTGGATATAAATTCAAAAAGTTAGAGAGATTTTGTGGTCAAACTGTACAAGATACGAAAAAAGATGAACCGGCTGAAATTTTGCATCTAAAACATATCTACAAATTTGTTTTCAATCACTTTTTGATAGAACGCATATTTTTTGTTTTAATCGTAAAGAACAAGATTAAAATAAAAAAATAAAATTTTTGGACAAACGTCGCAAGCTATGTACGGGAAAAATTAATAGACAACATTTTTTACCCAAAAAAACTGCAACTTTGTTATTGATCATTTCTTGATTGGATGCATAGTGATAATTTTTTGTTTTAATTGTGAAATATAACATTAACAAAATAAAAATGATCAATTTTTGAAAAAACGACGGAAGGTATAAAAAAAATTAATAAATGAAAGTTGTACACAAAAAATAGTCTATAAATTTCTTATTGATCATTTTTTGATGGAACGTGTAGTTTTTGTTTTAATCGTGAGAAATAACATTCAAAATGAAGAAATTTTTGTTGGAGAACGACACAAGATAGCAATGAAAATTAGAAGACAAAAGTTGTTCACCCAAAAACGATCTAGTAGATTTTCTTGCAAACGTAAAATAATAAAAAAAGTAAAAAAAATTGAACTTCTGGGAAATCGACACAAGAAATAAAAAAAAATTTAAATACAAAGGTTGTTCAACCAGAAAAGATCTACGAATTTGTTTTAAACTCTTGTTATGAAAATATATTACAAATACAAAAATCAACTATTCGGAAAAAGGCCACAAGCTACAATAACATTTTATTTAACAAAATTTTTCGCCTAAATTATATTTACAAATTTGTTTAGAATCACTTCACGCCCGGATGCATATTTTTAGTTTAATGCGAAATATGAAGTAAGTATGAAACTAATCTTTAAAAATAAAATTTTTACTCTATTTAAAAATATCTGAAGAAGTTTTCCCAGACTGAGATACAGAAATAAATATAACATACATTTCAGATGATAGAGCTGAACATAATGTAAAAAAGTTCAAATTTTTGACAAAATCGATTGTGAGGCACGAGATACGTGATGAGAATGTGTTCGTTAAAGCCGAAGGAGCTTTAACAAAAGAGAATTCACAATCACTAACTTACAATCGTCGATGATTTAACCTTTAATTTTGAAGGTCTTGCACAAATATGAGAGAAATACCAAGACGGATCGCGTAGCGCGTGGTCAATACATTATTGATCGCGAAGCGCACGATAAAGATATTCTCGAGCGCGTTTAAATCTTTCTTTTCGTCTAGGGCTTTACTGATATCGCGCGATAGACGATTGAGGTGCGGTGCACTTATTCCATTTTCACATACACATATACGATTGTCAGCAGCTCTTGACCCTTTGGCGGAAATCGGAAAGATAACACGGGGTGACCCTCACTTCGTAACGAAATCGACTGTCATAAAATGGTGTATTGATTAGCAGAGAACGTGTTTTACAAATTTTCACATTTTTCAAGTACATTTCTCACTATTTGGGGCTTATCAGTTTTTTTATTTGAAGACGAGACAGTTTAGTCGGCTGTTTATATCGAACTTTTTCAGTTGAATAAGTTACAAACTGTACTATAATTTTCAATTGAAACTTTATTAAAAATTCAACAACATTATGGTGGTTCAATATCACTTTTTTTATAGAAGGCGCCGATTTCCCTAATTCGGTTAAATATCCGTAAAAAATAATGCATATATTTTTTTTCTTTCAAATGATTGCTTTTACAGGTGTACACTGGAAATTTTCTGTGGACAAATTGATACTAAGAAGCGAGTTTTCAACAAATTTTGACAATTTTTGGACAAGTTCTTTTACATTTTTTTGTTTTGTTTGATAGTAAAAATAGAAAAAGTGAATTTTTTTTAGAGCAGAACTGGGTTTGAGAAATAATTGAATTCAATCGGTAATACCTAGGATCAATAAGGTTTTTACCTTATTTTTGTCTAACTTTTGTCTGAAAATTTGTCTAATAGTTAAGAAATTTTCGAAAAATGTGTTTAAATTGTTATAAATAACTGAGTGTAAATGGATTCATGGTGAAAATTAGTGATTCGTCAATTGATTAGCACTTAATTTGACCACTTTAGAGACAAAATCCGTTTTTCAATGTGTTTGCAACTAATTTCTAGACTTTGAGGAAGCTTAAATGACAATCAACAATTTTATCGTGAACAATAATTCTGTAAATAAATTTTCATCACCTTAGGCATTTTTCAATTTAAAAAATTACCCTGCTTCACGGTATTAGCAGCCTTTTCTTCATTAATAGCTCTATTCTATGGATTAATGACAATAAAGAATTGTTTAAAAGAACTAAGCAACAAATTCACTTTTTGGCTATTTCTATAGGTTCTTGTGGACACTTGAAATTAATGTAGCCCTTAATAATCGACAAACACGAACATTTTATGCCTATAAAATTTACGTTATCAAATTTTCTAAAAAAAATATCTGTAATTAGTTATTCATTATCGGTTACGTTAAACAATTTTTCACATCTGGAAGTAGCAAAAAAAAACACATTTGTTAATTTAGTTTATTTAGATAATTGACATTATGTATGGACTATGAGCAAAGAGCCGTTACTAAATAATAGAATGCTAATACCTTAAAGAAGAGCAATTTTTCTTTCAAAAATGCCTAATATGACAAAAATGTATTTAAAAAATTTTTAAGAATACTAAAAATGGTTGATCGCCATATAGGCTCCCTTACGGACTAGAAATTAGTTATTTACACTTTCTTTTGCTGAAACCTCTAAGTAATTAAATATAAAAATAGCCAGATATTGAAGTTGTTTATTACATTTTTTTACACAATCATCAATTATTAATAATAAATACCTGCTGCAAACAATTGTTCACCAAATTTCAGCAACATTCATAATAAGTTCATAAATTTGATAATTTTTTTTAATTCAATAAACTAAATGCATTTTTCGAGCTTTTGTTGAACAAAAAACTAGTTTTTCTTTTCATTTTCAGTACTTTTAATTGGGAACTTAATGATAATTCCAGTAAGAAATTTAATTTCATAACAAGTAGATAATTTTTTTTTTACAAACTTATCCTAAAAGTTTACTTTTTGGGATTCCCAGACGAAAAACTACAATACAATACAATTCATTAAATAATCATGAATGTTGCTGAGGTGATCGTGAAGTTCTCAATTGCAAATACTGTCATTAAAAAAAAAAACAATTTTTTCTTTCAAAAGTCCCCGAATGAAGCATTTGTTTGATCAATTTGCTAAAAAAAAAATTTATCAATTAATTATGAATGTTGCTAAAATTCTCATGAAGTCCCGAATTAAAAGAACTGACATTGAAAACAAAAAAATACGAACTGATCCGTCAACGAATGCCCGAATAATGCCTTTGTTTAGTAAATTTGTTTTAAAAAATTCAAAAGTTTATTTAAAAAAATAAAATTATTTATTCTGTCGCCTTGAATAAATCATTTTTTAGTAAAGATTCAAACAACATCACATTTAGCAACTAATTATGAATGTTGCTGAAATGATTATAAACAACCCAATTGAAAGGATTGGCATTAAAAATAAAACGAATTTTTCCATCAGAAAGTGCCTGAGTAATGCATTTCTTCATTAAATTTGTACAATAAAATAATATTTATCAAATAATTAAGAATTGTGCTGAAATTATCATGAACTTTTCAATTAAAAGTACTTGCGTTGAAAAAAATCTAATTTTTCTGTCGATAAGTTTTTCAATAGTATATTTGTTTGCTAAACTTGTTCATAATATTCACAAGAATAATAGGAAGACAATTTTGAACGAATCATCACATTTTAGTTTCAAAAAATTATCGCAAAGATTTTTCGCCCTGAAAATCTGAATATTTTATGAAAAGACATTCCAAATTCAATTGACATCGTTTTAAGTTTTAGAAATCATAGGTTTTAAACTTATTGTATTTCCGATAAGAAATATTCTCATTATTCACTTATTTATTTAGAAGTCAACCAGCTTCTGCTGCCATAACTACAGGTGAAACTAATTCGCAAATTCCCAAAAATTTCTAAAATCGTGTATAAGCTAGAATTTTAGATATTTTACCCAAAGTAAATTAGAAAATCTTTGGCATTATTGATATGCGGAGCTGTTCGAGTATAAAATCAATTTCCATTGTGCCGTAAGTTAGTATCGCTTAAAATGTATTTGCATAATCGCGGAGTCTCGTACCCTCCGTTCTAGTGTTCTTATTTGAAAGTAAAATTTTTATTTAAAGATTAAATTCTTGTAAGCCGCATTTTCTGCTCTGAAAAGGAACCTGTCTCACGTATAATGTGAGCACACTGCTTCAACTTTATTAATGTTACCTTTATTAGGAAATTATGCATATACTAGGTCTATCCGGAAAGTATCCGACCTTATCCTCTGATTTTGTACCTAGTTCTGCTATTGCCTGGAACAGATACTTACCATTTTAGGGGGACCTCTGTGATGGCTCTATAGTAAGTCGATAAGTGTACACAGATGCGTAAATATCTAACCACGTACGCGTCGGATTTCACGATGACGAAGTGTACCAAGCAAATACTATGCACTAAATTTTGTCAAAAATTTGGCCATTCATGTTTGGAAACCATCTTTATGATTCGCAAAGTGCATGGTGACCAGACATTTCGAGTGATGCTCAAATTGAAGAGTGGTTTAGGCAATTTCAAAGTAGACGTACTTCAGTAGAGAGTGTCCCTCGCTCTGGCAGGCCTGCATCGGCCAAAAAGAAAAAAAAATTGATTAGCACCTCGAACTCGAAAGTTCATTGCCTGACTACCCGATTCGGGTAGTGTTTCTAGGTGGATGTTTACTACCAGTGTGGGTCCACCAAACCCACGACGGGCCAAAAGCACGCAGTATTCCAGAACGGTCACCCATCCAAGTACTAACCACGCCCAACACTGCTTAGCTTCAGCGATCTTACGAGAACTGGTGTTTTCAGAGTGGTATCGCCGTTGGCCTGCATCGGCCAAAAAACCTCAAAAATCTTAAAATGTAGAATGAGTGCGAGTCTTAGTTGAAGGAAATCGTCGATCGACAGTGAGACAGACAGAGGAACAACTTGGGATTTCAAAAACCATTGTTTTGGAAATATTGAGTCAAAGTTTGGGGATGAGCCCCATGGTTGCAAAAAATAGTCTCACAGCTGCTGAAAGATGACTAAAAAGTAATTACTGGATATGAGTCACGAGTTTTTGGCTACGAACCTGAGACAACGGCCCAATCTTCACAGTGGAAGACATATGTGTCCCTGAGAGCGAAGAAAGTTCCGGGCGTGCTCAAATGAAAAAAGGGAATCTTAATTCAGGTGACTCGGATAGAAAGTAACTAAATTATATTTAATAAGACACCGCGGAATATATTTGAAAACAATATTAAACACAGGGGGCATGAATGGGGAGAGCGTGTCCACATCATTTTGTTAAGGCTTGTCGCCTAGTGGAGGGGAAGGGTGAAAAATGGTCACAAACATTAAACAAAAGAGACTTTCAACTGATGATGCGTCTTTCGTAGAGAACGGGCGGTTAGATGGAGTGGTGGTAGACATTTAGGGATTAAGAATATTTTTAGACGGACATGGAGAATAGAGAATAGAGTGGGAAATATTAAGCACATGAAAGTGTAAGTGTGGAAGTGATTTTGGAAGACAAAATTGGTTCTGGAAAAACAGTAATTTCAGGTTTTGAGGTAAAGGTGTAGCATCGGAAAGAGGAAAAGCAATTGGAAGAGCGCAAGCGCGACGTATTAGAAGTACTACAGTTAACCTTAGCCAACTGTAGTACTAGTAGACTGAGCTTCGAATGAGAAGACAATGAAAAGAGAAGGAAAGCAAGAGAGGCAAGACCAGGCAGGGAAAAAGTACATCGACAGAATGAGGATACGCGAAATAAATTTGAGACACGCACTACCACTGCCGAAAATTACAAAGGAGAATTAGGGAAGGAGCATGCACCGGGAGTGCACAGGAGGAAGAAATACAGGTCCCAGAAAACAGGTGTAGTTCGAGAATGAGCGCTGGTGATAAACGGAGGAGGCAAATAAGTTTCACGCGTGTGTCTATCTGAGATGACTTTTAATGAAGGAGGAAAGAGGACAATGTTAAGACGGGTGCAAAGGAAGGCAGTGGATTGGGGAGCGAAAGAATAAAAATAGTCGTGACTGTAATAGAGGATGAAGAATTGAAGCAGAAGAAGCAGGAGATATAGGCTAGAAGCAAAAACTAGAGAGCTCATCTCTCGCCGAGATGGTTTGCAGAAAGGAGTAAAGAAGGTAATAATAGTACAAGTTCAGGTGGGAGAAGTTGTTCGGAAAGCGGAAGGAGGAAAATGGAAAAATGGAGGTTACTGGAATATAGGGTGCAGAAGAAAAGCAGGAAAAACATGATGAAGAAGAAGAAAAGTGGAAAGAGTGTCTTCATCCGAGATGTATTATAGAAAATGAGGGAAGAGGACAATGATAAGATGGGTGCAGGTCAAAGAGGTTGATTAGCGAGCGGAAATAGGAAAAAGCAAAAGTGCATGTGTATGCAATAGAGAAAACAAAATGGGCGGAAGGAGCAGCAGAAGGAACAGGGTGAAGTTGAAGAAAATTAGGTAGAGATGAAGTAAAATTTGAAAGCCGAGCTAAATGGAGGGGATTACAGTCAAGAATGTTGAAAAAAGCAGAGCAAAGTGAATTGGTTGAAATCGAGCAGAATGCCGAGTGGATTCAATGAAGTAAGATAAGATAGAGTGAGTGAAAAATGTTCAAATCTCGGCGAATTATGTAAATTTTCAGTTAAAGAAAGAAATTCTTTTGAGGGATGTAGTTTGTTACAAGATATAAGATAAGTGAAAAATGTGAATAGCTCGTCGAATGATGAAAAATAGAGGATGGGAAAAAATAGATAATGAAAAGTATGAATAGGAAAAGGAAAGGTAAACGCATGTTTAAAATGAGAATGAGATATGGAGGTTGAAGTGCAATGAGGTTTTACAAAAGAAGATCAAGCATGAGTAACAGGTAGGATAGAGAAAAAAATATTTTTTTTTTTGAAGATGTAGGGGAATACAGAGTCGACGAACGATGTAAGTTTTTGCTGAATTTTTTGTGAAGAGAAAAGGTGCTTTGGAATTTTGGGAGGTAAGAATTAGTGAGGAATTAGTGTAGGAAGGGCTGAACGATTTTCATCGCCGCCTAATGTCCCGCTTCTAAGCCTGTGCCGAAGAAGCATAAAGAATATTACGACTTCTTTTTGTGATTTTCATTCGTTACTTCGCATTTTCCGTACATAAGGATTAAAGAAAATCCACATACTGTTCAGCAGTTTCATTTTCTTTTGTAAAAAGCTAATTCTTGGAATATTATGGGCGCTTCAGTTATAGCGAGAGCGCCAGAAATTGTGTTTGGTAGTAAATAGCTTATTCCTTTTCACTGAAAAAAGCTCCTTCGAAGATAACTGTGTTCACTCTTTAGTTCCGCCGCGCCATGATAACTCACACCGCTGAACGCACAGTTATACAGTGGAAAATGTTAGCTCTAGTTGACGACTAATGGGTTCACGTTCGCAGCGTTTGTAGGTCGTAAAGTTACGTGTCGCAAAGAGCTGAGTTTCCCTAGAATCGCAAGTGTGGTTTCGCGGTGAACAGATACACGCTAGAGAAACAGAATCGCTGCAACGATTTTGCACTTTGAACGAGTTTCAACTCTAAATTCTACCGCGGTAATCGATCACTTCGTACGGAGCAATAAAAACACAATGACCTAGTTTAACTCTAGTTCGATGGAACATTTATCGTCAAATAATCTGTGTTTTATACCAAATTAGGTGTATGTATATGTAGATGTTAACTGGTCAAGTGTTGAAAAATATACGTATTATAAGTCATTTGTACCAAATTTTTTTATTATTTTACTTGTCAGATTATTAGATAATTATGTTTTACATTTTATAGGCTCGATCACGTGTCCTCAGATACAAATTTGGACATGATTTTTTTTATTTCCAGTCATGTTATTCCTGATATGGCTGAACTATAAAGTATAATTTATTAACGCAAATTATTAACTTATGTAAGTCGCAGGCATAAATAATAATCATTTGTGCTTAGCTTGAACTTGGAGACCGCCAAAAATAATCATCTTTATCTAATGGGGCGAGGAGAGATACCATCATTTCGGTTTACTGAGGTCGAAAGGACTTTATATCTTCAGCCTTTGATTTACTCGGCCCAGCTCGCTCGCCAATTTATTGATGCTTTACCTGTTAAGATGTCATCATCTTTTATTAGAAGGATTTGAGAAAATCGCCGGAAGAATTATTTTCAAAACATTCGGTATGCAAAAGTTCGTCTATATTCTCCAAAACTTTATTTGTCGATTGTTTATGAAAATAAATGTGAATCTCTTGATAAATTCTTCTGAATTTTCAATTTCTAAAATAACCTGGTTAAAACGTGCAGGCCTCACTCTACGTTCATGACATCCGAATATATAGTTCTCCAAAAGTGTAGCAAAAAGTAACCCACATTTTGAGGCAAGTCACAACCGGTGGAAATTTCATTTTATTTATTTTCCACTACAAAATGAGGACAAGTTTGAGATAATAACACAATTTAAGCGATTTTTCATTGGAGTGAAAACGAAAAAAACTCATTTTCTGTTAAAATTCTTTAGTTATTATTTGAAACATAGAGGGTAATGATGGGGTGCCCCTATAAAAAATGAAGTTTTTTTTCTCAAAGTTTTACCCACTAACTTTAACCATTTTATCAGGAGAATTATGTAACTCAGCATTTTTCTTTTAATTTTTTCCTGAATGTCCGTAATATATTTAGTGTTATGTGATATATGAAACTTGATAAAAAAAGGGAAGGTTATTTTTTTTTTTTAAATTAAAAATTCGATCGGTTAAGATTTGAAAGTATAAAAAAATGAGAGGTTTGGATGAAATATTTTGAATTTCCACTTTTGACAGTGATAAAAAGTCAATTTTTACATTAAAAAAGCAAGCATTTACTTTCTGGCTATTGGATTGCTGAATCGATAAAATTTTTTTTTGAAAAACTCGCGATCTATGTCTTTGCTACCTTAGAAAGTGACAATAAATCCAGTTTTTAATTAATTTTTTTTTTGTGAATTTACTTCCTGCTCTAAAATTCTTTAATTCCGGACGCTATTCTCGGACGGAGATACCTTGGCTCACCTGATCAAGGCTTATTTCTCAGGCTTTCCAAGGTTTGGAGAAAAGCGGGCAACACCTCAAAGGCAAGCTAAGTTGTCTGCGGCCCAACTGGGTCCGAAACGGCGGCCGGCTAACGATATTGTCACCGCAGCCAGGGTCAGGTGGGCCCTGAAATAATTCAGTCCTTACAAGTCTCCTGGACCAGATGGCATATATCCAGTCATCTTACAGAGGGCTGGAAAGGTATATGTCTCGACGACATGAAGGGGTACGAGAGTAGTCTTTATTTCGAAAGCGGGTAGGATCCTACTAAAAACAGTGGAAAGACTCGTTAATAGATATATATCCGCGATAAGGTCTTGTCGAGTAGGCCACACCACAAGGAGCAACAAGCCTACAGGGCTAGTCGCTCGACGGAAACGGCCCTAAGTGGAGCAGCGAACCTAATCGAACGTCAACTGAAGGAGAAAGGCTTCGCGATTGGAACCTTCATGGACAACAAGGGAGCCTTCAATAACACATCTGGGTAGGTGATCAGAGCTGCCATGATTACACATGGTGTGCCTATTGCAGTCTCGGAATGTACGTGCCACATGTTGGCCAACAGGAATCTAACTACGACTAAGGGTGATGCCACTCTATGTGGAAACATTGACTCGGGATGTCCGCAGGGAGGAGTTTTATCGCCTTTGCTGTGGTGCCTAGTAGTGGATGAGTTGCTTCATCTACTCTTGAGTCAGGGCTACCACGTATGGGCTATGCGAAAGATATACTGGTTATGTGCTTATGGTGCTCGTCGGAGTAATGCAGCAAGCACTGATGATAGTGGATTCATGGTGCAAGAAAACTTGATTATCGGTTAAACCGAGTAAGACAGACGACATTGAAACTTGGAGGACAACAACTGAAAATCAAAGAACGAGCTAAATATCTAGGAGTCATTCTGGATAAGAAGCTGTTATGGAACGAGTACCTGGAAAACAAGTGCAAGAAGTTGGTAGCGACTCTATGGCTCTGTAGGAGAGCCACAGTGAAAAGCTGGGGCTTGGAACCAGAGACACTTATGTGAATCTACACATCGATCTTGCGACCCAGGCTATCCGATGCGGTGGTGGTCTGGTGGAGCAGGGTCGAGCTGTCCACTGTGAAGTCTCGACTGGAAAGGATCAGAGGAGTGATTCTGAGAGGCGTCACTGGAGCCTTGTAGTCGACATCCACGATGGCACAGGGGGCACTAATAGGTTTAGAGCCCCTCCATCTTACCATCAAGGTCGTGGCTGCAAAGGCGGCCTGGAAGCCAAATTTGGTAATGACAGAAGGTTCTTGACAGTAGTGAAGATCCCAATCGACATCGCGAGAGGGCGGACTCTGAATATACCCAGGGACAAAATGGTCACTCGCTATCTCTTTGACAAGAAGTGTCGAGTTAGCCTATCCACGAAGGAGGAATAGGTTAACGGCAACGCATACCTGCCCAGTGATGGAGACAACTGGTTTACAGATGGCTCCAGGAACGAGGAGAATGCAGGAACCGGCGTATATCGTAGAAGGAATGGAATGGGCTTCACAATTGAGATGGGGTCCTACGCCACAGTTCTACAATCTGAGATTATAACCATACTCAAGGTGCCTGCAAGGCAAGAGAGTACGGCAATGAAAGGAACATCCGTAGCTGCTCCGACAGCAGGGACTGGCCGACTGGCCTTAAATGGAACAACGACCACGTCGCTATTACTATGGGAATGCTTTGAGGCACTTACTATGTTAGCGACGGAATACCGAGTCACTCTGCTGTGGATCCCTGGACACAGTGGTATTTAAGGGCAATGAGATATCGGATAGGCTAGTCAAACTAGCAGCAGGAAGAAACTTTACTGGACCCGAGCCAGTTGTAGGTATTTCCAGCAGGTCAGTCACTGAAGAAATTAACAGTTGGCTTTCTGAGCAACATCAGAATGAGTGAAATTCGATCTCTGGTTGCAGACATGCCAAAACACTCTTGGGCTCAAAACTTAACTCTGACAAGCTAGGGAAATAGTCAAGCTTGGACGGAATGAAATCAAAGTCCTAACAGAACAGTTTATAGGTTATATTATATAAAGTATATGATATAATTATATTTTTTAAATTAAAAATCTGATCGGTCAAGTTTTGAAGGTATCCAAAAATGAGAGGTTTGGATAACATATTTTGAATTTCAACTTTCGAGAGTGATGAAATGTCAATTTTTACATCAAAAATGCAAGCATTTACTTTCTGGCTATTGGGTTGCTGAATAGATAAAAATTTTTTTTTCACCAATATTATTAGGTATCTACAATATAGAGGGGCAAGTTTTTGTCGCTTAAGGTTATCACTTACAAAGTGATAATAAATTCAGTTTTTTATTTTTTCTTTTTCAAGTGAGAATTTACTTTCTGCTCTAAAATTGTTAAACCATCATCAGGTCTTCGGCTTCATGCGACCTCCAGCTCCATGAGGACCTCCGCCCGAAAATTTACAATTTAACTGGAAAGAGAAAAATAAAAGGCCCAAAAGGTTTTTGAATCAACTAGTCTGAAAGTCAGCCCTCCTACCAAGGATTTAAAAAAAAAATTATTTTCCATTGCCACTTCATGAAAGTATATGGTGGCGCGGTCTGTCCCAACTAACAACCACCACAGCCATGTGCCTTTATACCCCCAAATTATTATTTCCCTTATCCCTACTTGTATTCTTATCGTATCCCTTTTTAGTTTCGGCGAATGCCCGGAAATAACTCCTGAAATGAACCGCCAGCTCCTTGTTGCATAATACAAGTTAAACTTTCCACATACTTGTTATAACGACGTGACAGTCAGTCTCTTATCCCTGAAGGATCCGAAAATAATTTAATTTCTGGGGAACCATGAGAAATCTTTTGAGCAGAGCGAAAAGAATAAGACTATGCAGTTGTCATACTGGTCGCGCCAAAGTTTCGGAATACCAAGGCAACCCTTCTTGTTGATCCGGGTTCTGATTTGAAATTTGTTAAAAAGTGTATACTAATCTATGGTAGAAAAGCCTTTGTGCAATAAACGTATCACTGCCACTTTTTTGGTTTTCTGCAAAAAAGTAACCTGAAAATATGAACTTGCCAAGGTAGCTGAACCACGAAATTTCGAAACTTTTAAAACCATGAAATCGGTCATATCTTTACACACAAATAGAAATAGAAAAAACCTCAAAATCACAAACCTCAAGTCCGCGAACGTCAAAAACCTAAACCCTTAAACCCACAAACCTCAAACGCACAAACCTGAAACCCACAAAAATTATACCTCAAACCCACAAATCTCAAACAAACAAAACTCAAGACCACAAATCTCAAATCCCCTAACCCGTAAACCCACAAACCTCAAACCCAAAAACCTCACACGCACAAACCTCAAATCCACAAACTTAAAATACCCAAGCCCACACATCTACAAACATCAAACTCACGAATCCATAAACCTGAAACATCAAACACACAAACCGCAAACACATAAATATAAAACCACAAATCCACACGACCACAAACAGCAAACCCATAACCTCCGGATCACAAACCCACAAACCTGTGACTTCCAAACGCGTAAACCCAAAAACCTCAAACCCACAAACCTCAAACGCACAAATGTCAAACCTCAAACCCACAAAAATTATACCTCAAATCCACAAACCTCAATCCCACGAACATCAAACCCCCGAACCCACAAATCTCAAACACATAAACCTAAAACCACAAATCCACAAACCCACAAACCTCAAAACCACAAACCTCAAACCCCTAATCCCGTAAACCCACAAACCTCAAACGCACAAAACTCAGTTTGAGGTTCGTGGGTTTGAGGTTTTTTCGTCTAACGGTATTTAAAAAAAATTATTAGAATCGGTCCAAAATTGATCAGTTAGCAGAAACAAAATTTTGTAAAAAACCTCACTGTGCATCGTCCTGAAAGTATAGTGACTAAACCCAGATGATTTGGAACATCCACAAGAGTAACTAGTTCATCTTCCAGTGATCAAAGTACTTCAGATTTCAACAACAGTGGTGCTCCTATATTCAGCAGGAGCCAATCCGTATTGCTAAACCTTAGGTCAATAATTCCCATTATAGAATAGGATCCTATACGTGAGGAAAACTGGAGTATGGTTCGGGCCAAATAACCCTCTCAAACCAAATATCAAAATGTCTCCATGGTGCATAGGCAATGTTTAAGACATATGTGTCAACATTGGCGTCGCATATGCCTAGCATGGAGTTTGAGCAGAATGCATAGAAATATATTGCTTTCACACAGTTGCAAAATCTTTGAAGTTCCAATAAACAACGTAACAGTGAGAAGTACAATGTTTTATGACGTTTTTACGTAAGGCTCCTGATTCAAAATTCATTTTTTACAATTTTGAGAAAACAGGCGTCTACTCTAAATGCGATCCCTAATGAGTTGTTCATACTATTTTTCACAACAAGCGTACATATGTAAATGTCGAAAAAAAAAATTATCTTGAGGTAAAAGTAATCGGATCACCTACGATTCATATTCAGGGGCGAAGGCCTCTAGCAGGAATGAAAGTAGCCCTTGTGGCCATTCTATTGGCTATCTCTCGGAAACTCAGAGAAGGGAAGACGTGGTGGGGAAGCCACTACGCTCCATTCCTAATACCTAGCCATGGAGAATATCGCACTTTCTGCATAAGTGAGGAAAAAACAATCGTGTGAAATTGGATACCTTCACTATACCCAACACGAGGTATAAAAATAATGTTATTACTAACTTGAATCAGTTTTGGAAATAGCTTAGTGCCATAACAAACCCGAACAACTCAAATGTCGAGATCGATGAAAATCATCCATAAAAGAAATAAAATTATAATCATAAAGCGAACGTAATTTTAACAAAATCTTGCTTGAATGAGCACCGATAAACTTTTGATTTGGTGCCAAAATTAAGAAATATACAATAGATTGTTTTCAAAATGTTTGGAAAATGTTCTCAACTTTGAATTTAAATTTCAAGAATTCAGTAGTAGTAGTCCAGTTCTTGCGATCTATAATGCTGTATTAAAATTAATATTACAATACTACTACTTAAGTTAGCTTGAAGAACTTATGAAAATTATTCTTCAATGAGATAAAATTATAATAATAAAATGAATGTAATTTGAACAAACGTTTCATTGAATAGACAACGCTAAACTTCAGCTTTCTGTGAGGAAATCAATTTTTTCACGCTGCTATGCTTACTATTGTCTTATGATGATGAAACATTTCTGCAGTTTGAGGCCTTTATTTCATCGATAATTACTGAATAAGAGAGAAGCCATTTTTAAACCACTTAAACTTTGTAGTCTCCTTTTCCCCGCATCACGTAAATCCCGTTGCAAGTTCACCGCTTATGCTAGCTTTGAACGCAAGATTCCGTGCTCCTACGATACGAGGAAGAAGTTTTTTTAATTTTATAAGCATGATGTACATAATAAAAAAGAACAGCACTACGAACCAGTTCGTTTTGTTTCGCCTCGGGTTGCTCAAATGGATTCAATTATTGTAAAGTTTGTAAAAGAAACCCTTGTTGAGAAGTAAACAGCGGCTTCGCTTTCGCAACGTTGGGGTCTTCTTTTAGAACTGCAAGAGAAGTCCCCATTTCTCTGCAATAATTTTCTATGAGCCTGTAAGTAGATATTTTCAAGTAATGATAATTATAACTTACATTATAAATCATAAATACTCAATTTCAAATAATGCCAAAGCCTTATTAGGTTTGAAAATAACTACTAAATGATTATTCTGTACAGTTATGAGATGCAAATATAATGAATACTGGAGTTGTTCAGAATAAAATTTAGTTTCTTGAATGCCAATCATTCCAATATTTTTATTTCTAATTAATAAAATTAAGTATTGCGTTCCACAGGGATCATGTACTAGAAATAATATTCAAAAGTTAAAGATTGATTAACTCAAACCGTTAAGCAAGCAGTTTTCAGACGATTCTACAATTCACGTTTATTTATATTATTTCAGGATGCTTGCAAACTTGAATGATCGAAAATTAAGTTTGCTTGAAGTATGAAAACAAAATTGTTAATACAAGAATCGAAGAAAACTAAATATTGTCAGCCCGCGAAATTTTAGATTTACGGGAGAGAATTATTTTCATTCATGAACAGAGCTTCCAGAAATGTTGTTTGTTGCACGCTACTTTGCAATTGGATCAGGGTTCCCAGCAAGGTTGAGCTAGATGCAGGTAGACTCTTTTTATTAACGTTTGTCTTTTTCGAGAAATCTGTGGATGAATATTTGGAGATCTTCCTTGTCGTATTAGATGTATGTGATGAAGATATATGTGATTGAGGCTTAGGTGCAACCTTCCGCATTTAGACAGGGGCTCTTAAGGTATAAACAATTTTTTAAAATGGAATATCTTGTCTACGGGAAAATATTTCCATTTAAAAAGTTTTAAACAACTAATGCTAACAACAATAGGATCACGTAGTAGATGCTTCAGGAAATAAACCAGAATTTTCTAACTTTTTTGCTGAAATCCAAGAATAGTTAAAAAACTGGTTCGGACTCAAAATACGGAAAAAGAAATATGTAAACGGGGGTTAAGTTTCTTCTTTTCAAAGTGTTCATGGGCATTATGAGATCGGAGCTTAACTTCAGCATGCTACGCGGAATTTCCTAACTAACATTTCCTTTAAAAGGAGAGATAAAAACTGATTCCAAATTTCTGGTCAAAAGTGCATACTAATAGATGCCATAATGGGGAGCCAATAATTGAAGTCAGCTACCGGTTCTATGGAAGTAATATATAGAAATCCTCGCTTCAAGCTTTCAAGGTATTTCTAAAAACAAAATGGCCAAAAAACTAGTTCACGCCGTAATTGGAAAAACCTTGTCACTCAACTAGAAGGACACCGAAGAAAATCATGAATCTCAAGATCCACGGCAGATAATCGTTGATGTAATATCGCGACTTTCAGATATTAATATAGGCAGTTATTCTACTAACGACATGCCTCAACCCCAAAACGCAAAGGAATTATTTAGAAAGTTTCTCTTCTCGTTAAATAGATCCCTGCTAAGAAAAAAATTCCTTATTATTTCTCATTCGCCTCAGCGGAAGACAGTTTTCAGAACAAACTATCAGTAACCTTTAAAAATAAATCTGAACAACCTTTCAGAGAGCGAATCCCCCCCCCCCCCCCCTCCAAACTCAAAATTCCACTTTTTCTGAAAGAAATCGAAAAATTTCTTCGGAAGATATCAAAACAACCCAGGTCTCTCATCAAAATTCCGCCGTGGCGAGAAAAAGCATCGTACGGTATCAAGACAGGGCTAGGAGCGAAGTTCACACATTTGCCGAAGAGCAAGTTTAACCAAGAACCCACAGATGATTCCGGTATCGATTGTTCTATTCTCTCTATTGTTTCCATGTTTCTCTTTCCTTCTTTCTATGTTGCGAAGATGAAACTCATCCGATCTGCTAGCGAATTTGCCACGGAAGAAAATTATCGAACTTGCAGTAGATAATATGCAGGATGGCGATATCACCATCGCATTTCGCAATGGAAGAATCAAAGTCTTCCATTCGGAAGATCAAAATAAAAGTCTAAGGAATTATCATTCTAGTCTTAGGTTTCGTATCTACGACACGCGAACCAATGCTATAATAACAACAGATATTCCATTCTCAGCAATCGAGAACATCTCTCTTGAATCTGTGGGAAATTTAGCAAGAACACTGAGTGAAAACTGACATATCCTGGCAATAATGAATAATTTTAGCAAATATTGCATTTCTGTCACTATACCAAACATCAAAACTAAAACAATAGCCCATACCATTGCCGTCACTCTATTATATATCCTTATAGACCGAGGGAGTAATTTTATCAGCGACCTAATGAAGAAATTATAAAATTCGTTCTAAGTTAAACCTTTCACTACATCGACATATCGACCTCAAGCTAAGGAATGGTCGAAGAGATATCACAGCCTGTTGACCTATGAAATTTAGCATTACGCGAACAAATATGGCGATTGGGATCGACTGCTTCCTTTCGCCATGTTTGCCTATAAAACTTCGGTTCACGAAGCGAACAATTTCTCACCATATGAGTTGATTTTTGGTCGAATATCTAGAATACATAGCTCTTCCTCGCATGGAGAGGAACTCCAAACCTTTTCAAGCGGAAAAGCGGGAATGTATGGAACGAAAGTGGGGATAAAAAGGGATTTTTATAGAATATTGACAGTTAACATGGAGAGAGAAATAGGGGAAATTAAGAGGGATTTAAAAGAAATACTGAAATATCAGGGAGAAGGAGATCTGATCATGAGGAGAGATTTCAATGCAAGGATCGGTAAAAATTGAAAGTTTAACAGAGTGGAAGAGGCAACAAGCAGGGAAGTAAAGGAAAATTTACTAAAAAAAGTGGGAGAAATATTTCTGGAAAATTGGAGGGGCAGGAGAGCGAGTATGAAAATACAGACAGAGATAGAGAAAAAGAAGAAGAGAAGAAAGATCAAATATGAGAGAAGGAAATATGAACATAGGAGGCAATAACAATTTTTAAGATAAATTAGAAGAAGTGAGAGAAAAGGTAGGGAAATGTCACTGGAGAAAAATAAGATAACTTAGAAAATCAAGTAGGAAGAAATGTAAGGAAAAACAAATACAGGAGGAGAAAGAATCAAAGAATACTGGATCATAAAAGGGGACCAGAAAATTAACTAATGTAGTGAGAAGGAAGGGAGGGCAGATAAGTAATAGAATAGAACTGCAATACACCGAAAAAACGATATTCTAATATTAAGAGTGTCATATTCTTACACGCATATTCTTATTAATATTCCTAATGAAGTAAGCGAAATTCTCAATTTAAGAGTATCTTCTAACCAAAAGACGAAATGCGCCTTCATCTGTCCAAACGTTTCTTTTGTTTTGGGCGACGTGCTTTTCGATCAGTTTTTCGAATTCGTAATAAGTGCGAAGCTCTAAGAAATGCAACCAATTCTTAGGATAAATCGCGTGTGCATATCCATCTGCTTCTCTTTACAGAAAAAGTTAGAGTGAGAAAGGTCTGATTTGACAGTGAGGTTGAATACCGTTGTACCACACCGAGACATAACCTCATCTCTACATTATTTATTCGTTGGCGTGTGACATCAAACTTTTCTCACCTTAACGTTCTCTGCGAAGGGAAAGAAATAGAGTTAGAGATGTGCACATGCGATTTATCCTCAGAATTGGTTGCATTTCTTCGAGCTCGTCACTTATTATACAATTACAGCGACAGATTTCGGATGCAACTATATTCTTAAACTTAGTGGGGAATTCTTACAATTAGACAAGCATATATATTCTTAAGGTAAGAGGGACTCCATCGTACATTAAGAATATATTCTTGGCGCCTATTTAGGTTGCAAATATTCTTAAACTTAGTGGGGAATTATTAAAATTAGAATATCGTTTTTTCGGTGTAGTGAAGCGAGTTCTTGAAAAGGTCGTTTATGGGGTCGGAAGACTGAAAGGTTGATGACTGGGGGAGAGAAGAGAAGGATTATATTTTAGGGGACTTGTATACATTTTTCAATCGTCTAATCAAAAATATTTCAGTATCATGTCATACCTCGAGGTCATCAGACCATGGTTTATTCGCAAACTGATTTCTCTCGAAAGAGTGTAGGACTAGAATCAAATTTTTCACATTTTTACTTACTCATATATTATTTATGATATAGTATAATGTTATTTTAAGATAAAATTCTAACCTGAAGAAGGCACAAAAATGTTGCCGAAACGTTGTTGTAAACGAATTTGTGTAAGAAATGGTCATATGACCGATGATTTAAACTTGAAATTATATTTAATTTGAAAGTTGGAATAATCTATTTGGAATAATGAAAGAGATACAAGAAAGGTACATAAAACGGAAGCTACTATTAGATAAGTGAACACCAAAATATGTAGTATTGGAAGAAAATGACAGGGAGTGCATGCATGTGAAAACAGGGAAACTAGCTTTTTTTGAAGAAGAAGTATTAGAAAGTTTCAGTAAAGAAATACGTGAAAAACTAAGGAAGTAGGCGGTTGAAGGGAAGAGAAGCGGATATTTTAGAAGAATATTTTAAAAGGTTTAGGATGACAGAAGAGGAACTGAGGGAAAAGATTGGGAAGATGGTTGATCAGCAATCAAAAGAAAAGGGCAGGGAAAGACAGAAGCAAAGAAGTCTAGAAGAAATATAAGAGTCTAAGTAAAATGAAAAGAGTGAAGTGATGGCCGTGGGAGTAAAAGCGTAGGCTTTAAAGCTACTCCGTTGGCTTGCGGGTTCGTTTCCAGCCTCGCACTCTAGAAGAGCTTCGGCGGCCCATGCGGTGAACACTAGCCTAGCAAGGGAGTTGTTCATTTCCGGAGAGTCTTGGGACCGGTACCTCTAGAGAGAAAGGTTCTCTAAGTACTTAAAGCTGTTACTCTTAGTGGTTTGGAACCCACCTTAAACTGTAAGTCCCCCTCCCACCACAAAGAAATTGTGTGGGGGTGTGTAAAGGAAAAGGAAAGAGATACAAGAAAAATGAGAACCCTTAGAGGAAACATTAGAAGCTTAAAAAAATGTAGAATGCAAAGTTCCTGAGAATTAGAATAGAAGGAACAGCGAAGTACGTTTGAGAGGAGGGGGCAAGAGAAGGCCATAAAATGATAGCCAGAGCGAGGTGTCAGAATATGGAAGAGGCGAATCGATACTGCATGAATGAAAAAGAAAGGAATTAAGTTTTGTGTGGTCTGAGAGACGGCGAGAGAGATCTGGATTCTAAACGAAGTATGCTAGCAAGCTTCGTTTTAGGGTTTTAGGAGATGGGTCTACATTTCCTTTCGTTTCCCTCTGGAGAAGAAAACGTTTCAAGGAGGAACGTAGGAGGAGGCATAAAGTGACACGGTTCGCGAAGCGTGGTCTTGGTTACTTCTGCACTTTCTTTAGTGTAAACGGACGAGCTAAGGTACATACAATGTGGAGCGATGGTAGGTCGGTAGGTAAGGTCGTTGGCGACGGGGGAGTAACAATTAACACGCTTCACAGCGGGTGACGTTCCTAAGCCGACGTTCCGGTCGTTCGTTCGTTCATCCGTTCGTTCATTCGTTCGTCCTATACGATGCTATCTAGAGCGGAAATTCGCGACGGATCATAGGGATAGGGACTTCGCCGACAACGCAGGTATTTTGCTTTTCAGTCGGTTCTCCAGTGGACGACATGCGTTTCAATGCAAAAGGCAAATTGCACATGAATTCTTTGATGAGTTACCACTGTGAATATCGAAATTCAACATTCGATAAGTTTGTGTGATTTCGCATACCCATCTTCCCATTCGAAAAAAAGTCCACCGGACGTCTTATTCGTGTCTCCTTCATCAAAAATTTTCAAAAAATATGATATCACTTAAAACACGCATTTGATCGTTTCCTTCATGGTAATAGAAATAATCCCTTACGAAAAGACACTATAAGATGTAACTTTTAGTAATTTTGCCATAAATGAGGCATTGCGAATTTTAATAGTACCATTAAACACACGTGTACTAATATTTACGAAACATAAGAAGTTCTTCTGCTTCAGAAAATGTTGGCATCAATTAATTTATCAATTCATTCATTTTTTCATTCACTTTGTATACATTGAAGCTTTTTTGTTGAATAATGCATATTTAAGGAGATATGCCCTAATAATTGTTGGGAAGAAGCATTTGTAATCTATTCCTCTTAGTGGGATATCATCAATATACATTTAAATTATTTGCAAGATCTTGTAGGATAGTGCATACAAACATGTAAACTTACTATTTTTCCTTTTTTTATATGAATTGTTTTTTTAAACATAGAAATTATTTGGATGAATATTAAAGTCCCCACAGTAAGTAGAATAGATTTATGATAAGCGCTAATCTTTAACGATTTTCTTTGCACATCTTGATAAGTGACTATAAAGAACATATAAAAATACACTGATTTTAATCATGCGCATCTCCTGTATTACTTATAGTTGATTAATTATTGAAATAATTGATCGTTTCCAGGTGGTTAATTTTCAGCCCAAAATGAAAAGTGATCAAAAATGCTTCTGCGCAATCTAAGGAATTTTTCCCAAAAATACCGATTCCAGTAGTAAAACGCTAACATGATTTAAACTTTAGAAAAATTGTGGACCTTCCTTGAAATATGATTTTTTTTGTTATAAAAACACGAATTCACGCAAACATACCTATTTTCGATGTAAATAGCCATCGTAACCTGAAATGCTTCAAAAGTTATTAATCTTCTTTGAAATCTAATAAATTTTTAATAAAATTATGGATTTCTGACAAAAAGCGGGATGACATAATTTTGCCGAATTTTCCGAATCGCAAATGTGAAAGAATACCGGAAAATCGATAATTAGCGAAACAGAAATTTGACAAAAATGAAAATTCCTGAAATCTCAATTTGCCAGATGAAAATAAAACTTCTGAAAATATTCTCGTCATTTCAAAACTTCCGAAATTATAAAATTTCCGAAAACAGTGAAGTGCCTAATTTTCAAACTCCCGGAAATAGTAAATTCCCGACAATATCAGTTCGCCGTAATTTTAAATTCTGGAAAATAAAAAATTGCCGAATTTTCAAATTCACGCCTGGAAATAAAATTCAATACTTTTTTTTCAAGCTTCGAAATTTTTTACTTGAGAAACTTTTATCCTGATCCTTGATAATCTACACGTATCAAATGGAACATTTAATTCATTTTAAGTGAAAAATATTGAATTATATACCGTCAAAACTACCTTGGGCGCGCGGTTGTCGTATCTCGCCCTTCGCGGTCGACTTTCATTCGGATTTCGCATATCGTGCTTGACTTCGATAAAAGAAGAAATTTACTTGAAAATATTATAAAATTGACAAAATCTTCAAGTTTTAAGTGATTTTAAAATATATTTTTATTCAAGATTAAAAAGGAAGATTATTTACTTATGGCTTAATCGGCCTTAAGGAAAACAATCTCATTACAATACCAGTACTTTTATAAAGTCCAACGAGAAACGGTTGATGGCTCAAGAAACAGTTTTGGTTTAACTTACTGAAAATTATTATGATTATACCATTATGCCATTTACCTTTCGGGGTAGAGGTGACTCTCGGTGAGGAAAGGAGTGATGTGAGGTCGGCGGTATAGATAGACAGGTTTAGGTTAGGTTTATACCGGCATATTTACACCACGTGCTTTTGCGAGTCAGAGTCACATCTCGTTGAATATTTATATGTACTTAATTTATTTAAAACTATAAAAGATTATCATTAATTCCTCATAAATTTTTTTTGGAAATGGTGCTTATTTTGTTAACTAAAGTCGGAACAAATGAGTAGAGAAGCTCGGATAAAATAAATAGTGAAATGGCCAAAAGTAAGAGTCAAAAATCGAATCCACCATCAAAACTTTTAAAAGGAGAGAAAAGATTAGAAAAACAAAAAAAGCCATGGCGGCAAGAGAATGACGTAAAAAATTAATGAAAATGCCATAGATGAGACTAAAGCTCGCAAATAAAGCAACATGTATGGTCAAATTTTTGAGTACCTGCTTCAAAAACCATAACGTCTGAACAACATACATAATTTATTACTATATTGGCAATTTAAGAAATATGTTTCGATTTATTTCACTTGTGCAAGTTATACAAATCTGTAAATTTAGTGGATTTCAAAGAATTTATTCAAAAGAGATGAGGAATTTCGTAGGGTTTCTAAGATTTGAAGAGATTCGAAATTATTCTTTTCGAATTCAACATGAATTCTTATCAGCTTATCCTGCATCCTTTTAATTCTTTGGAATTCTTTTGAATTTTCAAAATTCACCTAAATTCTTATAAATTTACTCACTTCTACTTAATTTGATGGATTTTTTTGAATTTTGTAAAGTTTTTATTTGATTGATCCTGAGGATCAATTGATAGTTAAATAACCATATGATTTGAAATATTTTAAAGTACTTTTTGAAACTCCTTGGCATCTTTAAGATCTTTCAATATTTCAAAAGATTTAAAAGGATTTTAAATATTTTAGGTTATTTTGAAAGAGTCCTAGAACCTTTTCAATTCATTTTAATAGTTTATAGGAATTTCACAGACCTTTAATTACTTTATGGTATTTTAAGAAATTCCAATGCATTTTCGAAAAATGCAAACAATTTCGAGAGATTTCCGATGGTTTTAATAATTTTAAGGGACTCAAAAATTTGCATGCTATTTTCAAGAATTTTTAAAGATACAGAAGGATTTTACAGGACTAATAAGATTATAGGACATTTTAAAAGATTCAAAGGGTTTTTATAAGGTTGATACATAATTTCGAATAATCATATTATTATACTTATAAAGCAAAGCAAATTTACTTCTACCTAATTTTTAGCCTCCAAACTATAATGATCGAAAATTGATTCATTTTAATTTTAAGAACAAAGTTAAAATCTTTTTTACTCATTAAATGAAAAATAAGTAATTTTGAAATTCACTTTTTTTTAAAGTGCCCTCTGCGTGAAGAATAACCCATACAATAAATATAATTATTATATCTATATATTACAAACAAGTAATATGATACATCATAAAATATTATTTTCTATTACAAATAACGAAATCTTAAATGTTATATGTTTAAAATCAAATAGACTCTCTGAACATGATAAAATATTTTAACGTTTTTATTAGAGCCTGCGGTCGTTTATTCGAATTTTTAATACAAATTCAAGAACGCTTGGAATACTGGATTTTTCGTAATAGAAAAAAATGTAACTGTACATCTAACTGCCTTGAGTTCCTTGAATTATTACAATTTTTCAAATAAAAATAGCTTTTTCTTTATTGTGAAAAATGGATAAAAAATTCAAGTCGAATCTTCGAAATTCGACTTGTTCCAATATTCAAATAAAATTGATTTCAAATATTCGACTTGAGTTTTGGAGTCATTTGTTTTTAAGAAAGTAGTTATTTTTATTTAGAAATTCTAATAGCTTAAAGAAATCAAACCAGTTTGTTGTAGATTAAATTTTTTTCCTATTTAAAAAAATCCAACTTTCCAGGCGTGTCTTAATTTGTATTACAAATTCGAATAAACGACTGTACACCTCTCATTTGTATAGTCACTCTTAAAAAAGACCATTTACGAATATTTTCATCTTTGACAACTCTCAATTTAATCGAAAATTAATTTTCGAAGTCTTTAATAAATTACGAATTAGAATTAGGTATGAGCTAATTCCGCTAATTTCTTTTCCTGCATATTAGACTTTCTTTGGAATCAACTAAAGAAATTCTAGCAAACCGTCTCATTCTATTCTACAAATGTAAGTGAGAAACAAAGGCCAAAACTCCTTTCGTCGCTTGCAGAATAAAATAGTGCGTATTGGCAATCAACGCAGTTCCTCTTTTTTAATTTTTGACAAATTTGACCTGTACTGTAATACATTCAACAATGATTATGAAAATGGCCCGGTGGAGTTTTCTAATAGTGTTTTTATGTTTATCGCATGAATTATGCCGATGTGTATCCCTCCAGGTGCAACTCAAGTTGCGAAAGTGAACTCGGAGAACCCGAACATCCCGAATATGAAAAAAGTGAATTTTTACATAGTTTCGAATGACTCAGCTATTAAAGCTTTATGGCAAAAAGCTTTAATTCTTAAATATTTTACCGTGAAAGCTGGCCAGTTCGTTCACAGTAAACATTTTCTAATGGAAGACATTCTCTACGAGAAAATCCTTTAAGCACTTGATGGCACTATTTTGTTAAAAGCAAATCATTATATATTTAGTGTAAAATCCAAATGAAAATTTACAAATAAAACAAAAGTAAATTCTTCTTCATACAATAAACTGTATTATTAGGTATTTTCACTTACTAGACATTTCCAAAAAATTCGGTTTGTTTTCACGTCCGCAAATGCAACAACAAACACAATTTCTTCATTTTTTCCAGTAATTTTCAGAATAAAAAATATGTACCAAGTTAATACAGTTAATATCTTATTTGAGTAGGCTACTAGGAAGTGACGTTAATTTCAGGATTGAATTAGAAGGCTACAAAATGTATGATACTAACCTCAAGTTTACTTCTTTAACAATTCATGCGACCAAAATCTTTAATTGATATTACATTTTTTTTAACGAGTGGTAAGTGAAAATACCTAATAAATACAGTTTGTTGAATGAAAAAGAATTTTCTTTGTTTTATCATTAAATTTTGATTTCAGTTTTACAGTAAATACATAATAACTTACCTTTCTCAAAATAGTGCCATCAGGTCCTTTTAGGATTTTCTTGTGCAGAATGTCTTCCTTTAAAAAAAGGGTTTACTATGAAAAAAATGGCCAGCTTCGACCTTGATTTTTTCCGAATTAAAGCTTTTTGTCATAAAGCTTCAATAGCTTCTGGAACAAAAAATATAAATTTTTTCATATTCAGGTTCTTTGAGTACACTTTTGTAACCTGATTTGCACCCCGGATCGATACATTTCAGCATAATTATGTGATAAATAAACATGAAAACGCTGGTCGAAAACTCCACAGGGCTATTTTCAAAATAATTGTATACAGAAACCGTTTTATTGTGATATTTCTAAGAGTTTGTAACGATTCTACTTGACGAAAGCCAAATAACAATCAAAACAACACGAACATTAAAGTACAGTGATAGTTCACGGACGTTTGACGTTCCCATGTGCTACGTTATGCCATTAAAATTTGATTCTCACTTCAGTCCTGTTATGATCCAAAAAAGTTGTACTAAAACGTGGTTTAGCGACATCAAAATAAAGTGACAATAAAATCGAGCCACCCGAGACTGTATTTTTGGAGGACTGTTTCCATACCAAAAACTAGCCTTGAAATTATACTTTTTTTTACAGTGAATCTATAAATTTGCAAATGTGAAAAATTATATTATTTTGGACAATTTTAAGCTAGAAAAAGTAAAAATTAAATGATTTCATTCTTAGTAAGGCCATGACTGGTATCACTAACAAATTTAAGAACATTTTTATGAAACAGTTACAATTTCAAGAAATATTTTCGTGGAATAAGAATAGTTTATTGCATTGTTTACAAAATTTTTAAGTGCCTAGACTCGGAAATTCGATAAGTCGTGAATTTTCCTATGGTCTGCAGTTTATGGGTCAGATATTATATAATGTCGGCAGTTAAATTTTATAATCTTCCAAAAAAAATTATTATTTAGGAATTTCAAACTGTCGGCCCCTTCTTTTTCCGAGAATATTATATTTCGAATATGTTCTTTTTCAGGAATTTCCCAGTTATGGGAACTTTATTTTTCGGGATTTTTTCGCCGACCCTGGAAATTCATCTCTTTTGGTCGAATTTTTATTCTTTTTTGGTGAAATTTAAAACTGTTTTATTGAAAATTATTCTGTCTTGGTTGAAGATTCGAATATTTGTTTGGAAGTTGATCTTCTTGGACAAAAATTCATTTTTCAGGTTGAAGATTCATAATTTAGTTAACAATTGATCTCGCTGGCTTAAAATTTAACTATTGCGCAGAAAATTTGTTTTCTTTTGGTTTAAATAACTTCTTATAACTGCAAATTTAGACATATTATTCGTGGGTGAAAACTTGTATTTTTTCGTGGAAGCTATATAGTAAGAAGCTAATTTGTTCAAGTTGAAGATTCATCTATTTCAGGGAAAATTCGTCGTTTTGGTAGAATTCAACTGTTTTTCATTTGAATTAAGTATTTCTGTTGAAAATTCAAATACATTGAAAATTTAACTGTTTTGTTAGAAATTCTTTTTCCTTTGGTTCAAAATTAATTTTCTCTGCCGCTAATTGAATTCTTTCATTTCTTGTTGAAAATTGATATTTTTCATTTAGACACTAAACTATTTTGTAGGGAATTAATTTCCTTAATTGAAAATTCGTTTCCTTCTGTATTGGAATAGGATTTTTTGAAACTGCAGATTTAGCTGGGTATAATATTCTTAGTTGAAAGTGTATTTTTTTATAGATAAAAATTCATCTATTTGGTCATGAATTCTTGTATTTGTTTGAAAATTCATCTGTTTCGTAGAAACTTAATTCTTCTGAATGCAGCTGTAACGTCATGAATTATTATTTTTTGATTGAATTCAACTGTTCTTGTTTTTGAATGGAAATATTTTTCAATTGAAATATCAACTGTTACATTCTTCATCAGGAATTCTTTTTTTTTGTTTGAAAACTCAACTACGTTGTGCGACATTGAACGTCTTTATTGAAAGTTGATTTTTTTGGGTTATGGATTAATTATGTTACTTGAAAATTCATCGCTCTGATTAAATATTCAACTATTTCAACTATTTGATTTTTAACATTAAAATTTGTAAGTTGTTTAATTTTAAACAGATTCAGAAAAATCCTGTAAAATCAGTTGTATCTTAGTTTAAATTGGTTTTTATCATGTGCTACGCAATGTGTGATATTTCAAGTGATTGGACAATTTTTTATTCGAAAAATGTGAAGAATTCCTGGTAAAAATCTAGATTTATTGTCATATCTCGGCTTTCCATGGTCTCAAGAAATTCCTATTTCCCGTTGTTCCCAGTTTCACGGTCCAGCGGCCCTGCTGAAAGAAATTATGTGAAAGAAACAGTTTCTTTAATTCAAGGGAAATATTTTCCAGAGTGTGGTAGGAAAGAATCTTAAATATATGCGGTACTTCAAGTAGTTTACGGTTGACTTTGAAGTTTATTTCCCAGATGCGAGTAGTGAACACGATCGATGATGAACGAGTCACGGCCCTTTCTCAAATACGAAATTTCTTTGCAGTATAAATTCAGAGTTCCAAGTGGAATCAAGAAGAAAATCCTTCGTTCGCCATGCACGTGATAAATGAGAATATGAAAAAGAGGAAAAAAGCTTCTTGTTCGGCATTCAAGTAGAATTGGTCGTTCAACGCTTTTGTGGTCTTCTATGTTTTTAAATAACAAGGAGAGGATGCTAAACATGGGTACAGATGGCGTAGCCAATGCCATGCCGCTTTGGTTTTCCGTAGTACCAACCTCCAAAAGATACGTGTAAAAATTTCATGAGATTCGGTTCTCCTACAGTGCTGTTCGTCGTCAAATCGATGATATTTCTTTCTATATCTGTTCATTTTATACATGTCTTTATTTTACTAAACGATCTTCTCATTGCTGTTCGTCGTCAATTTAATAATATTTCTTCCTATATCTGTACATTTTATACATGTCTTTATTTTTCTAAACGATATTCTCATTGCTGGAAGCATGATATTCAGTTCTCGGATAATATTTTCTTAAACTCTCCCTATTGTAAATGCCAATTTCCTTTTTATCATCATGTAAATCAACTAATTTAAAAGCGTTAGTGTGCACTTCTGCTTTGATTTTATACGGACCGCAAAATATGTGAAAAAATTTATATATTTCGCGCTTTTGCAAACTCGATTGGTGTGGGATTTTAAATAGCACTTGATCTCCTACACTCAACTGTACTTTGGAAAATTTACTTTCTTTTTTCGCACGTATCTTTGGTTGTCTTTGCATTTTTTCCCGCGCATTTTCCGATTGTACTTGTCGAGGTGTCGATAGGTCAGGTGGAAAATGAATTCTTCTTCTAATTAAATCATCAGGGGGGGGGGGGGGGTGCCGAAATGAAGTTCAAATGAAGAGTATCCCATACTACAATTTGTAACAATATTTAGCCATTTTTCTATTTTTTCCACATGATTTGCCCAACCCGTGTGCTTATTGGAACAAAACGCTCTAAAAAATCGACTTAGTTCCCTCATAGTCCTTCAAACGGAATTTGACTTCGGATGTCTGATCGATGAAAAACAGACTTTAATCCCATGTTTGTTAAGCGTATTTTTCCATTTTTGGGAAATGCATTGAGTCCCATGATCCGACTATATTCGTTTTGGAATACCAATTTTCTTAAAATACTGTTCTACTAATTTCTCTAAACAAGTTTTGGCACCAATTTTGAAAATACATCTCTCAGAACGAAGATATACTTTAGTCCACCTCTTCCCGTCGGCAATGGGCCATAGAAATCAACAGCTAATAATTCATTCGGTTCACTAAGAAGGATAGGTTGAAATTGCCCTTCCATATTTATGTTGAGATGTTTAGTCCTTTGAAAAAGATCACAGGTTTTTATTCTATTTTTAACATTTTTCTTTAAACCTTTCCAATAAAAGTTTTTCTCAATCATTTTAACCCTCAAACCACAAGGTGAAGATTCATGGCATAAAAGGCAAGGTCGGGTTGTATCCAACCCCGCGCGATCTTTACTATAAAGTTCAACTTAATTTGAATAAAGATAACAAGAATTTATTTGAGAATGTATTTTGAACTTATTAACGTGAAAATAGGATATCTAGACATAAAAGAAAATACCTAATGCACTTCTTCTCCATTATCAGTATCACTAACACAAGCTGGGCAGATCACTCTTTTATGTTCTCCACATACAGACTTATTGCACTTATCACAAAATGAATATCCTTTTTTGTCTTTCTTCGGATCACAAAAATCACATCCTTCGACTTTCTTCGGTCGTGCTGGTTTTTCAAATAGGGTACCCAAAGCATGGTGACGGAAAAGCGAGAGGGGGAGGGCGCTAAGAAGTTTTGAAGTACGTTCGGGTTGGATTCAACCCACACCTTGTGGTTTGAGGGTTAATAGTTTTTTGAATTCCCATATGACCAATTTCGAGGTGAATTGCATAGATTAACTAAATTTAATATGATTAGGAACTATTAATTTCCAATTATTTTCATTTTTTGGTTTGTGAAATACAACGTCATTTTTTATAATGTAATTTGAAGTGTCTCCATTGCTTTGTAATTTATCGAAAATTAATTTATTTTTTTTATCTTTCTTCTGTATTTCAGAGATTTTTGCGAGATCTTTAACCAGCGGATTTCCTTTCTGTATTATATTTATTACCTTAAGGGCAGTTTCAGTTATTTCTTTCCCAATTTTACTGATTTCTAAATTAGCTGCTACAATTAATTTTGATTTTGATTCTATAAATTCATCATATATATATATGTATATATATATATATGAAGGTTCCTGTCGCCACTACGCAGC
Source organism: Andricus quercusramuli (assembly GCA_932178445.1). Taxonomy (NCBI): domain Eukaryota; kingdom Metazoa; phylum Arthropoda; class Insecta; order Hymenoptera; family Cynipidae; genus Andricus; species Andricus quercusramuli. The sequence continues at coordinate 451,731 of CAKNXH010001018.1, forward strand.
GCGTCCTCGGGTTGCGGATAGAGGAACGGCCCGTTAGGCTGAACAGCCCCTCAGGTTAGCTGCGAATACAAGAATAAGCAGCCGCGGACAGCCGATAGGAATCAGTCGTGGGTGTGGTGAGCCCAGCCTAAGATGTTGGCCTAGCACTGCCTAGCACTGGTAGAAAACACGATGACCATGGTTTGGGAGGACCCACCCATTCACGTTCATACGCAATGAGGGGGTCCTGGCAGGCCGAGGTGCAGCGTGTATCCACCTAGAAACACTACTCGAACCAAAACAAAAATCTTGTAAGGGAAAAATCCTGCTGCCCATTGGACACCGCAGCGATGACACTGCCCGCAAGGGATGTGTGGAATGATTCGCCTATATAGGGCCAAAGGGGTACTGATGCCAGTATTGGCGCGCTGCCTTGCAGGGGGACGTTAGGATACGAGGATGAAACTGTAATGTGTCTGACGACAAGTTGACATGGTCCTTGTCAGGGTCGGAAAGCTCTCATACTTAGACCTAGGGAGGTATGGGGGTTATCACTCCTGGGACAGTGGACTCACCTACGATCGGAATAGGATCCTAACGTGCGGATTATCTTGAAACTACCATGGCTAACTTGCAAAAACAAAAAACTAAAGTTAAAGATCTAAGGGTGGGAACTCTAAACGTGCGTAGTCTATATACTGGCGGATTTAGCGAACTCATTAAGATAGCAAATGATTACAGAACTGACTTAATAGCACTTCAAGAAACCTGCTGGTCGGGAGATTTCGGGTCAATTTCTAAGGATAACTATACTTTTCACTTCGGGGGAGCTAAGGGGCGCACACTGGGGACCGGTTTTCTTATTAATGAACGAATTTCGCTAGCGGTTGTCGACATGCAATTCATTAACGATCGGTTATCATACATTGTACTGAAGGGTATTCTCAGCAAACAGGTATTAATCAACGTGCACTGCCCCACCGAGGACAAAGTCGAAGACACTAAAGATCTCTTTTACGAAACAATCGAGCAGGTTTTTGACAAGTTCTCAACTTTTGACGCAAAAATAGTATTGGGAGATTTCAACGCGAAAATTGGAAAAGAACCGATGTATAGGCCTACAATAGGATCAGAAAGTTTGCATGACGTCAGTAATGATAATGGAACTTTGCAGCTTCAAAGAACCTCGTTGTCAAAAGCACATAGCACATATTTCAAGCATAAAAATATACATAAGGCCACCTGGAGATCACCGGATGGTAACACTCACAATCAGATTGATCACGTTCTAATTGACAGAAGACGTCATACAAACATTCTCGATATAAGATCGTATAGGGAAGCGGATTTAAATTCAGACCATTTTCTCGTGATAGTAAAACTAAGATCTAGGCTAGCGATCAGTAAGAAAACAAGTCGCACAGAGCCAACAGTTCGTTTCAATATAGATAAGTTCAAAACAGCAACAGGAACATTAAATTATCAGGTTGAGATTTCTAAAAGCTTTGACGCTCTCCAAGAACAGAGAGACGATAACAATAATTACGAGGAGGACCCGGAAACCCTATGGAGCAATATAAAAAAGGCGGTAAAGACAGCCGCGAAACTTACGATAGGTTTAAAGAAAGTAACAAAAAGCAAACCATGGTATGACAAAGAGTGCAAACTCGGGTTTGAAAAACGTCGGAAGGCCAGACTAAGTAGTTTACAAAATAAGTGCGATCAAACACATAATAAGTATCTCGAGATTAGTAAAAGTACAAATAGGCTCTATAGATCCAAGAAAAGGGAGTGGGAAAAGAATAAAATACTAGCAATAGAAACGCATAATAAACAGAATAACCCGCGCGAGATGTACAGGGGAATCAATTTTATAAGGAAAGGCTTTCAAAGTAGAACGGAAGTAATGAGGGACGAAAATGGCAACCTAGTAGCCGACGCGACAGAGAGACTGAATTTATGGAAAGAATATTTCGATAAGCTATTAAATGTACGCGAAGCCCCCGTTGAAGGTAATCTCGGCGAAATCCACACTGCTGATCTACTAATTGATGATCCTGCTAATATAGAAATAGAAATGGCCATAAAGAAGTTGAAAAATAACAAAGCCGCGGGCATCGACGACCTACCGGCTGAACTGATAAAAAATGGAGGCCCTTGCCTCAAAAGACAAATTTGTAAATTAATACGCACAGTTTGGAAAACAGAACGCATTCCAGAGGAATGGAATGACTCTCTTGTTATTCCTATCTTCAAAAAAGGCGATAAAATGAACTGTAACAATTATCGGGGAATTTCACTTGTGTCGTCGTGTTATAAGATCCTGTCCAATGTAATCTTAGGTAGGCTAACTCCTTTCGCCGAGGAAATCATTGGGGATTACCAGTGTGGATTCCGCCGAAACCGATCTACAAGCGATCAAATGTTCACAATTAGACAACTGCTAGAAAAAAATGGGAATTTAATGAAGCAGAGCATCAACTATTTATCGATTTTAAAAAAGCTTACGACTCTATTATACGCGCGCGAATGTACTGGATCCTAGAGTTCTTGGGTGTGCCAAGAAAATTGGTTAGACTTATCGAAATTTGCTTAAGCGGCAGTAGGGGAAGAATACGCGTAAACGGAAGGTTATCTGAAGAGTTTTCGATTCGCGATGGTCTGAAATAGGGCGATGCACTTTCGTGCGTCCTTTTTAACTTAGTTTTAGAATACGTGGTTAGGCAAGTGCAGGCGCATCCGACCGGTGCTACCCTCAATGGTATAATACAAATTATTGGGTATGCGGATGATCTCGACTTACTAGGGGATGATAAAGAAACGGTAGCTAAAGATGCAGAAATCTTGATCACAAAAGCCAAAGATATTGGCTTGGAGGTTAGCGAAACGAAAACAAAATATATGACCGTCGTCAGATCTGAACAAAGTAATCAAGACGGGGATCTAACAGCCGGAAATATGAAATTCGAAAGGGTTAGCGAGTTTAAATACCTCGGGTCAATTATAACTAGCGAAAATAAGATTAAAACGGAAATCAACGCGCGACTGCACGCTGGCAATGGGTGCTACTATGCAGCAAACACACTATTAAAATCGCGATTGCTATCTAGAAACATCAAAGTAAGAATCTACAAAACAATAATAATGCTGGTCGTCATGTACGGGTGCGAAACGTGGGCGCTGACGAAAGGAGAGGAGAATAGGTTTAGAGTTTTCGAGAATAAAGTACTTAGAAAAATCTATGGTCCAAAAAGGGACGAAGAGACCGGCGAAAGGAGAAAACTGCGTAATGATGAGCTGCATGCTCTCTACGGGTCAGCAAATATTAATAGAGTAATGAAAGCGCGTAAACTAAGATGGGCGGGGCATGTAGCAAGAATGGGAAATGAAAGAACAGTGGCGCAAGTTTTAAGAGAGAAACCGATTGGTAAGAGACCCTTAGGCAGACCGAGAAACAGATGCACAGGATAGAGATGTGTGGCGGTCTCGGGTAGATGAGGCAATGAACTTTCGAGTTCGAACTGCTAATCTATAATAATAATAATAATAATATGAATATGTTTACAATTTATTTTCTGTAAAAACAAAATATAAACTTGATTTTTCACTTTAATCGTGTATTATTCGTAAATATTCAACATTCAAACCAATAGTTATATTGAAAGACATTAGATAGTAGTAGATGTAGTAGTATATGTATTTTTCTCAAAAGATTTACGAATTTTTTTTAGGCCATTTATGAATACCCAGGCGGAAATAGTATATATAGTTTATATATAGTGTGAAGTATTATATATAATATTCATTTGTTTTATATAAAAAATGTATAAAACAAACGAATATTATATATAATACTTCACACTATGCATGAACTATATATAATATTTCCGCCTGGGTAGGACGCATATTCTTTTTTGTAAAAATAACATTGAAATTTAAAAATTATGAGAATTTGCACAAACAGTGGGCAGATTTTTTGAAAATAACAAGGACATGTCTTGAAAGAAGCTACAGAAATATTTTCAGCTCCTTCATTGAAATTTTCTTTTTCACATGAATTTTTTCAAAAAGTTAACAATTATTTTCTTTTCAGATAATTAATGTAATTCTTCTACAATTATGAGCTTATTTCAGTTCACTGACATTGATTATGATGATTAATGTACACTTAAATTGGATATAAGTTCATATTCATTACTTTTGTTGAGCAAGAATAACAAAGGTGAAATAATCGAAATGAAAAAAATAGATGAAATAAATAAATAATAATACAAATCTATTATCTCGATTGCACGTCCCCTTGAAAACCTTTCTGAGGGTCACACAAATATTTCAAAAAGACGTCAGTTTTTCATACGAAATTCTCCAGGAAATAAAAAAATTAATAATATAACTTTAATTACCAATAACTTTTAATAAGCATTTTTATTCAGAAACTAACTTTCGTTAAGAACATTTTTCTAAATTTCTTATTTAATGACTTTTAATAGAAGAATATTCGCTATCATTTGATATGTTTAGAAATAATATTCAATAAAAGTAGAAAATCAAGTTTATATTTTGTTTTTACAAAAAAAAATGAGAAAAATTATATGTAAAATATACAATATAACATAAATTTATGGATATTTTTGAGATGACAATTTGGGTTCTGAAAATTCTTTCTTATCTAGCACAGATTGAGCGGTATTTTTGAGTGCGTTTACAATTTTTTTGCACTTCGTGTTCGACTTAGATGAAAAGAAGAAGTTTATTTGCAAATATTATAAAATTAGCAAAACCTCTACATATGAAGTAATTATTAAATTTTTTGAAGAGGAGGTCTAATTTACGTAACGTTCTATTGGCTTTAAGGGACACATTCTGATCCAGACACTCGCGCTTCAAGCACGATATTTGATTTGAAAAATTAAAAATATTATAATATAAGGTATATTAGTTTTTTCGTGGTTTGTGTCGTTTATCCGAAAATGTAATTTAATTTATTCTTTAATCATTTTTTATAAATGGAACAAAAAATCTACGCTTCCCATCAAAAAGTGATCAGTAACAAATTTTTGGATTTTTATTTATCATTATTTTTTTGTGCGCTACAAATTTGAATTTTTGATTTTTCAAGAAAATTAAGACAACTCTTAGAACAATATTGTAGGGTGTTTAAAAATGAACATTTTTCTTCTCTTTACTTTTTTTTCATGTCGTGCGTTGTTTAGCTTAAAATTTTCATTTTCGTTTGTTTTTTGGAATTTTTTAAATTCTATAACATAACTCCGGTAATTTTTCGGCTATCAAAAGAAGTCATGAGAATATTTCGTTCACCTTTTTGGATACTATTAATATCCGTCCATAGAATTTTCAAATATTAAAAAAAGTGTTCTCAAACATTTTCAAAATGTGCTCACTTTTTGAATGTTTATCCAAAATGACTGGCTAACGAACCTGACCTTCATTTCAGGACACCTGAAGATTATACTCAAGCCCAATCCAATTTTTTGATTCTTTTGAATACAAATTAAATAATTATAGGCTGAGAATGTATTGTAATGTTTTCACTGTTAATGTTATTTTTTACGAATAAAACAAAAACCACACATCCCATAAAAAAGTGACTAATAACAAATTTGTAGATCTTTTTTGAGTGCACAATTTTTGTTTGATCATCATGATAATAGATTGTTTGAATTTTCGAGTACTATGAACAGCCGTCCATATATTTTTCAAATCTTGAAAAAAATGGTCTCAAAAATTTTCGAAATACGCTAACTTTTTAAATCATCCAAAATGGCTGACAAACAAACTTGTCCTTTAGTTTAGGAGAATAAAAGAGCAATTCCAATCGGTCAATTTTTTCGAAAGTCATCGTGCTCACAGATAGACATACCTACACACAGAGAGAGACATATTCGTAAAAACCGGTTTTTTGGGTTCAGGAGGTCTCAAAACGTGGACATTTGAAAAAAACGGGGAGAGGGTCAAATTTTACACAAATCTCATACCTTCTTTGGATGAGCATCTAAAAAAACTCATAAAATTGCGTGTGACATGATTTGCATGATTCACTTAAAAAATAGTCACCATCCACCGGACTACAATTTCTTTTTCAAGAAAGGAGAAAAACTATTTTTTCTTTAACTGTTTGAGCTTGTTTTTCTCGGACATGATGGATTATTATCGTTTTAGGATTTGCAATCGGCCTGAAAAAACCCTGTAGAAATGATATAAAAAAACCTACACGGAAACAATAAGTCTTGGAACATTTCTTAGATTAGTGCTGGACTTTTGGACGTACCATCATTTTCAGAAAGTCTCGTATACTTTCTGTAAAGTGGTCATAAATTCTCATGGAAGAATAAAGAAACGTCATGGAAGTTTTCAAGTGCAGTCACGGAATAATAGTCTTGGAATTCTTATCAGACAGTTTACAAAAAAAAATGTATACAGTCATAAAGTGGTTATGAAAAAACTATTCATATTTGCAAAGATTTGAATTGAATAAGTGCATGACTCAAAAAATGAAACTCGAATGAGAGTCAGGTGAACACTTTATGGCTGTCTGCGAGAATTTTCAGAGGCGCGCTCAGTGGCGCTCGGTGACAAATTCACATTGATATGAGTGTAGTAAACGCTGGATGAAGATTCAGTGCTTCCAAAACTCGTATCTTTATTCACTGCGCATATGTTAAGTCGGCATCCAGATTGGTTACCATGGGTTTGCTTATTTAAAATTATTAAATGTGCATAGATTATTTACCACAAAAAGTAATTTTAAAACGCACAAAGATATTAGGAATGATCTAAAATGATTATTTACAATGAGAAAGGTATGACTTTCTTTGAATTTAAAATCGATCGATTATTTTTACAATTGGTCACATAAAGGATTTAAATCTTGAAGATTTAGATGAGATGAAAAATTTCATTCACTTGCTACCTTCACAGAAAAAACTAAGAGCTATCTTTACCCCGATTCTTGGGTAAAGATTACCTGCAATAAAAATTACCCCATGTAGGTAAACTTTCCCCGACGTCTCGGTCTTTTTCTAGACATTTACCCACGCGTGTAAGGAACTTCTGACAGCTCTAACGATTTGGCAAGTCAGCCTTTATGAAGCCGCACTTATCTGATTTGCCTGTTACACTAACCATCAGTTAACTTCACTTCAGCGATCAAAGCTAGTGGCTTCCAATTTTCGAGACGGTGGTGACAACTTTCATGAGAGCAAAAGACACTTTCTGCCCATCGAGGGTAATATTTGTGTTTTACATCAAAAGAACATCAAAAGAACTCATTTCTTGAACAATTCAAGAGGAATTTGCGACTAGATAGGTTAAGGAGGACCTACTTCTTAGAAAAAAACATAATGCTCTAGCTCTAATCGCATCGAAATTATGGCCTTCTCAATATGATCCTTTGGTAATGAAATAATTGAATAATTAAGTTGATTAAGTCTTCATTTAATTCAAGCACACAATATGATAAAAACATTTTTCCATGTCTCATCCTCCAGAAGCAAAAAATGAAAAAAAAAAAAAATTTCCAACAAAATTCCATAAAAAGCGTACTTTTCGAAAGACTATGATTTGGAAGCGATTAGAGCTGGAGCATTTTTTTTAGATACGCTAAAAATGAGGTCCTCCTTAACCTATCTAATGACAACTTTCTCCTGAAATGCTCGGGAAGTGAGTGATTTTATTTAAAAAATTGATGTTACACAAAATTTAATAAAAAGAAGGTCATGTTCAAAGGGCCATCATTTGGGTTCTATTACAACTAGAGCATTGTTTTTTTAGATTTACTGAAAATTAAGTCTTTTTTAAATGAATCACTGGCAAATTTCACCTAAAACGCTTAGAAAATGAGTTATTTCTTGAAAACGAGAAATTTTATTTATAAAATTGATGTTTAACAAAATTTCATAAGAAAGGGTCACATAATTTTTGTTCTAATAGAGCTAAAGTAATGTTTTTTTAGGTCTACTCAAAATTAAGTTCTCTTTAATTAATTATTCGGCAATCTTCACCAGACATGCTCCCAAACTTTTAGAGATAGAATATTCGATTTTTTTCATTCTGCAGGAAAACTCAAGCACTTTGATTCTAGTTAATGTGTTTTGTACATAGGATGAACTGAATAAGGCAATTTCCAAAAAACTGGCTTTTCTCCACTTTTTTCACCATTTTTCAAAAGAATTGAAGGGTTTCAGTTCTTGTGAGATGTTTAGCACCTGTAGCCCTTTTTTGGCTGCCAAACTGAACGCTTTGAGCTAATGAAATTATACTTTTAACTCATTTTCACTAAAATATGTTGATTAACCTCTTCAACAAAATCAAGAAAAAAAGAGTTTTCTCGAAAAGGGCTCGAGCGATTTTTCTCTTCTAGGGCTCAAAATGACGGTGGGTCATCCCAGAAGTATAGTGAAAAAAACCGGTATATGCAAGCCCTTTTCGGTTGAAGTCAGTCGAGGCACACCGTGGTTTGTTAGCCAGCTATTTTGGATGAAAATTCAAAAAGTAACAATGTTTTACAACATTTCTGAGATCATTTTTTTCAGGATTTAAAAATTGTATGTACGGCTGTCCGTAGTACTCAGAAACTTGAGAAATTTATCTCCACCACTTTTTTGATGAAAAGGAAATTATTATTGGAGTTATAGCATTTCAGAATTTAAAAAAATGAACGAAAATGAACATTCTAAGCCATACAACGCAGGATGGGGAAAAAGTTCGGACAAGAAGAACGTTGTTCTCTGGAAGCCCTACAAGATTTTTATAAAAACATTTGGAATTTAATTGGAAAATCAAAAATTCAAATTTGATTGAAGAAAAGATAATGAAAAATCAAAAATTCGTTTTTCCGGTCAAACTCTGCAAGATACGAAATGAGATGAAACAACCAAAAATGATCTACAAATTCTTTTATCACTCTTTTATAGGACACGTAGTTTTTGTGTTATTTAAACAACATTAAAAATAGAAAAATTAAATTTTCGGACAAACGAAACAAGCATCGAAAGCGATTAATACGACAAAAGTTGTTCATCTAAAAATGAGCTACAAATTTTTCATTGATAGTTTTTTTATCGGATGCGCAGTTTTGTTTTTGTTCGTAAAAAACAACATCAAAAATAACAACAAAATATAAAATTTTGGACGAATGACACAAGCTACGAAAGAAAATAATAAGACACAAGTTTTTCACCACAAAACGAGTTGAAAATTTGTTAATAATCATTTTTCATTAGATGCTTCGTTTTTGTTTTAATCCTAAAAAATAACATTCAAAATTAAAAAAAAAAATAATAATTTCGCGTAAAACAGCACAAGATAGAACCACTAATAGACAAAAGTTGTTCACTTAAAAAGTATCTACAAATTTGTTATAATTGATTTCAAGATGAGGCGAGTATATTTTCTTTTAATTGTAGAAAATAAGATAAAGAATAAAAAAAAATCTGGAAAAACGACACAAGAGAGGGAAAAAATGGAAAGACACAAGTTGTTCAACCAAAAAATATCTACAATTTTTTCACAAACTCTTGCTTTAAAAATATATTGAAAATTGAAGAAAAATAACTTTTTGGAAGAAGGAACAACATTGCATTTAACAAAATTTTTCACTCAAATTATATCTTTAAATTTGCTCCAAACCACTTCCAAACCGATTTTTGAAATTTTGTGTGGCTGAACTTTTATGATAAAATAAATAGTGAAAAAATTGTGGATATGTGGAAGATAGAACATTTTTTCACTGGTTAACCTAATTGTTATTAAGAAATTGTATTAACAAATACACAATATTATGGATTGTTACTTTGGAAAGTTTATTTCTGCATTGAGGTTACTTGATTTGACTGACAAGGTAATAGTGAATCATGAAAAATTGTAACCTGAAGATATTTCTCAGTTTTATAAACAAATTACATAGAAAATGCACATTATCGGCATTCATAAGAAGAAAAAAATAGTTTGTTCTTTTCATTTCGATCTCATTATGTTGCCAGTGATATTTAGTGATGAAAATTTGTCCTCCGCTATTATTTATCAATTTTATTAACAAAATATATATAAAATTAATACACAGTATCGACAATTATAAGTAGAAGGAAGTGGTTTTTGGTCCTAATTCCCTGCACCCTACGTTACCACTGTTGCTTAGTAACGACAATTTATCATCTGATAATATTCGTCAATTTCATAAATAAGTGTACATTGTTTCACGACATGTAAAAAAAAAAGATCGCTTTTTATTAGCTATGATTATATGATCAATTAGGATTACTTATAATAATATTATGATTGATTGTTTTATTAGATCAGTATTAATTATTAAATTTAAAGACATTGCGGAAAGGCGTAGTCTTCTTCTACCCACACTGAGAAAAAAGATTACTTGATTCAGAGAAATGTAGCACTGAATACATCCAATCACATATTTGTTTGATCGGAGAAAATTTTTCTTACTTCAAGGAATAATGCTTTTCAAACAAAAAACTCAATTTTCTTATAAAAAAAGTTTCTTTTTTTTAAAAAATATTTTATTGAAAGTGTTAAGCTCTGCATTTCTTTGAATCAAGTGATTTTTTTCTCAGTGCATAAATGCCGTCACTGTGCATTTATTCAAGTAATTTGTTTATAAAATTTGGAGAGAATATTAAAAAAACCAATTCACATCAGTAAACATCACTGGCCATATAATGTAAGGAGGCTTCAGAGAGAAAAGTTATTTCTTCCGACTGGCAAATGTCGATACTGTGCAGTTTTTATATAATTTGTTTACAAAATTTACATAAAATATCGGATAGCAAATTTGTATTAGCTAACATCATGTTCAAGATAATTTAAGTATAATTGAGAGAAATAAACATCTTCCTTTTTCTTATTATTGTCGAAACTGTTTTCTGAAAAGCTATTAACTTTTCAGTGAGAACAAGTGAATGCAAATGCTCAAATGAACTTTGCAAACAAATAAAAATTGCCGGTATTTTCATTTGTATGAACAAATTTTTCCCCGTGAATCTTGAAAAGTTAGTATTTTTTGGAATTGAGAAGGCAGTTTACGAATTCCAAGACATATTTTATAAGAGAAGTTATATGAATATTTAAACAACTTTCAATAGTTTTAACAATGTTTTCCCTCTTCAAATGTTCAAAATGTACTATTTTATAAAATAAATGATACAGTGAATGAATTTTAGGATTAATATTCATTGTGGGAGACAGTTTTCAATTATTTAAACCATTAATAATCATTCACTTGCGCTTTTTCAGGGGCAAGGTTACGAAAAATACATTTTTTAAGAGTATCTTGCACAAGTCGTTCATTAGTCAGTACTTTTATATTTCAGAACTCATGTACTGATTCTTTAAACAATAATCATTTTCCTAAAGAAGTTTTTTTCATGTATACTATGAATAGTTATTTTTTCAGATCGATTTTGTTGATAAAAGAAAATACTGATTTATGAGAGACATAGTACAAGAGATAAGATCAAACGAGAATTTTCTCTATCTATCACATAAAAAGGAGCAAGTGGTATTAATTGTTTGAAAAATCGCCATCTACAAAAATAAAAATTGTTTGAACAATTGTTGAATATCCTAAAAAAATACTTTCAACTTTCTTTGACTGAGTCATTATTTTCGAAAAATAGTGACTTTACATAATGTTACATAAAACTTCTATTTTGCATTTTTTGGTGTATTTTACAGGTACAATACAAAGGGGTTGGGGGGTTGACCATTAAAAGTTGTTGGGTGAAAATTATTTCCTCACCATTCCTCAAAAGGTCTCTATACTTTAATTGGCAAAAAATTCATAACAAGCATTTCGTTTTGACATTTCTTTGAGAACCGAACTTTTTCCATATAAAACTCCATGTTAATTTTGAAAGCTCGGGGGTATGGCATAACGTCGGCCGATTTGAAAAAAAAAATAAATTAAAAAATGTCTTTTTCCATAAAATGAACAAATGAGGTTGGAGGGGGGAGGGGCCATCATCAAAGATCGAAAGTCGAATTTTTTGACCACCCCACTCTCCGTCAGTCCCCAGTAGTTGCGACTGGCTTTGGTCAGACAACTCGTCACGCGTCATTCAATACCATCAGTTCACTTTACATAGACCCAACTGAAACAGCTATATAATTTTCAAAATTACACGTAAGAGAAAAATAGCAAGAAAAAACATACAATTTACACCATGATTAAGCTTACATTATTGTAACTATTTATAAATCGAATTAGACTACAATTTCCTACAGAGACATGTGTACAGATAGGAGTATGATGATACTTGAAAAACTAGAGACCAATCACGTCGCTCAAATCTTGTAGGGTATGTCATCAGTAATAAAAAAATATAATAATTTCTTGGAAAGCGTTCGTAAGCTCATTAAAATTATGTATATTCCCCCCTTACCGATTGTGGTTATCCCGTGCGCCTGTCACGCTGGGTACTTCTAATTCATACATGTATGCTTAATGCTAGCATACGATTGTGAACATTAAGAAAAATCAATACTTTAAATTAAATTCATATTTCGAGTGTTTGCCTAATGGCGACCCTCTTCTGGTGTTCCTCGTGACGGACTTTCTTTTTCTCCTGATAGGTCTCTTTCATGTGACAGATCTCATTCTTCTGTCAGGAGTGCATCTTCTGCCAAAGCACCTCTTCGTGCCATATCCAGGTCTTCCCCTGCCATGCGTTGTTCTTTACTCATACTAGGATATGATGCTGAAGAACTTAGGTATTTCCGGCTTATTCCTTACTCGAGTCCCACACGAGCTAAATGTTCGAACAAGATCCACTTTTGATTCATGGCAATATTGGAGGGTGATAACACAATGCTTCATGGAATATATATGTGCAAGAATTTACAAGCTGAACCGGGCGAATAAAAAACATGGACAGAGGCACGTTAGTTGAATCACACCTTGATGAAATAGACGAAAAAAATTATAGAGTAGTACATGAAGATTACATGTAAACAAAAATTCCCAAAATCATAATTCAATTTAAGAAAATGTAAAGTATATTGTTCTATTTTATTTTGTTTCATAGATAACCTGCAACAATAGGTCCAAACATTTAATCGCTGATTTTTTTAATGTCCTTGTACTCCTGGACGATGCTGCAATTTTAATCTTATGGAAAAAATTATATTTCAAAGGCTTGCGTCATTTTTTTATATTTGTTGCAGTCAGTCGTTCGAGATGAAAGTTGCGGTATTACGTGCGCAAGATAAAAGAGTGCCAGTCGTGAACTTGCGCGTATTTCGTGCCTTTGATCAAGCTTGGTTTTATGTACCGTCCAACTTACCAAAGCCCAGTCTCGAGCATGGAATATCCTTTCCAGATGTTCCTTGTAAATTGCTTGCGGGAAACTGGGTTCCTTCATGCCGGAAGATTACAGCAACGCACACTCTAGACAAGTTAAGGAAGCTCGACGCTGCGACGTTCTTAAGCTTTTTGAAAAGTGGGGCGGCTACTACTGCTGTTGCCTTGCAAACGTGATAAAAGCTGTTCCAAACTCTACGTCTCATTTACGTGGTCTGCATGCCAAATAGTAATTTTCTAGAAATTTCGTAAATTCAACACTCACAATCAAAGTTATTGTGCAAATAGAATAGTTGAAGGTTCAATTGAAAATTAATTTTCAACAAAAAAAAAAAAAACAATGGATTTTCCACAAAATAGTTAACTATCCACCAAGGAAATGAATTTTCAATTGGAAAAATGAGAGTTTCCGTTAAGAAATTTATTTCTAACCAAAAAAAAAACAATTTTTCATCAAAAAAGTTGAAGTTTCAACTAAAGTGGAAAAGCTTCAACCAAAAAATTGACCCTAACAAAACTGTTGAATTTTCTAAAAAGTAGATTAATTTTTAACCAAAAGAGATAAATTTTTTATGAAAAATTTCGTAGGTGATATTTTAACGGAAACAAATTCGGAATAAAAAGCGAATGAAGTGAAGCAAAAGCAAAAATTTTCGGCAACAAAAATAGTTGAATGCTCAACCAGAAAGACAAATTTTCAACTGAACCTTTTTTAAGGAATCATAACAACCGGCTTTTTGACCAAAATGGATACTTTTTACCGAAACTCTGTCATCTTCAACAAAGTAGGATAATTACCAACCAAATAGTTGAAATTTCAACCAAAAACATGAATTTTAACCAAACAGAACAATTTACTCCCGAAGAAGACGAATTCCAATTATATGAATTTTGAACAAATGTGATACAGCTCCCAGAAATTAATTTCTAACAAAGTAGTTTAACTTTCAACCACATAATATAATTTTAAACAAAAAGAAAAAATGAATTTTCAATTAAGTAGATTACTTATTCCACAGAATAGACAAATTTAGAACAAAATACACGAATTTAAAAAAAAATTAAATTGTCAACCGAATAGTACAATTTTTTACCAAAGTAGTTACATTTTCAACCCAAAGGACGAATTTTCTTACAAACACAATTTTTAAACAAAATATACATTATTTACCAATTTTTTGAATATTCTACTAAGTAGAAAAATTTGTAACCAATGAATTATCAATCGAGAAGATTAATTTTCTGAATTGAAATATTAGTTTTCAACAAAATACGTGAATTTTCAACCAAGTGGTTGAATTTTTCTACTAAAAAGAAATGTCAACCAGAAATGTCAACCAGACATTTGAAAACAAATTGTTTATCCAAGAAAACCAATTTTCAACAAAACATATGAATTTTCAAATTAAATTATAAATCTTCAAGAGTAATTGAATTTTCAACGAAAATTATGGATTTTATAAGAAAACAACAATTTTTAACACAATACATTAATTTTCAACGAAACAGTTTCCAAGTTTCATCTAGAAAAAATTACAATCAAAATTGAAATTCTTTAAGATAAAAAAATTAATTTTCAATCAAAAAACGAATTTCAACCAAATAGTTATATTTTTCACCAACATTGTTCAATTTTCAAAGAAAAAGATAAATTTGTAATTAAGGAGATACATTTTCTGCCAAAACAGATGAATAATAAGTTTTATAACAAAATATTTTACTTTTTAACCAAAAAGGTTAATTTTATACCACAAAAGAAAAATTTGTAACATAATGCATGAATTTTAAACCAAATGGAATGGGTTGGAACTTCAACAAATTACATGAATTTTTGACTCATGAATCTTGATACAGAAAAACTAATTCTTAACGAAGTATGTTCAACAAAAGTTGAACTGATTCGTTAAAAAAATGGCACTGTAACTGACTAGAAATTTTCGGCCATTTTATCCTAATCGGGATGGGGTCAGCTTTGCACGTAGCAACTTTCTACTCCTGTACACTTTAACGTGCACAGATGTCACTTTACTAACTGTGCACGTGCACAGATGTCCCTTGTCAAGCTGTGCACGTGCACAGATGTCCCTTGTCCAACTGTTCACGTCTAAATTTCGCCGTGCACAGTTGTCCAAGTACCATCTGTGCACGTGCACAGTTGTCCAAGTGACGACTATGCACGTCTAAATTCCGACGTGCACAGTTGCCCAAGTACCATCTGTGCACGTGCACAGTTGTCCAAGTGGCAACTGTGCACGTCTAAATTTCGACGTGCACAGTTGTCCAAGTACCATCTGTGCACGTGCACAGTTGTCCAAGTGACAACTGTGCACGTCTAAATTTCGACGTGCATAGTTGTCCAAGTACCATCTGTGCACGTGCACAGTTGTCCAAATGACAAGTGTACACGTCGAAATTTCGACGTGCACAGATGGGCTCCTGTGGTCTTGGACGTGTACAGATGGACGTGCACAGTTGTCTGTCCGGCCATCGACGTGCACAGTTGGGCACGTGCAAAGTTGCTACGTGCAAAGTTGTCCGTCACCCATCCTAATCAAGACCCAACTGAAGGCTGATAAAAAACAAGGCTGGGGCCTAATTAGACGCAAACAAAAAATTCAAAATATTCACAGTGCCTTTGAAGCTCCTGACTGGAACTTACTAGTCCATTTGTTGTAATGAGATACTGACAAAAAAATGAACGTTTCTTGAAAATGGGGGATTAAGGGGGAACACGAGGGCATGTTGTTGTTTGAAGATTCACTTATTTGTTCGAAAATTTAATTTTTCCATTTTTGGCAAATTAATCTTCCTGGTTAAAAAATCATATTTTGAGTTGAATTATGAACTCTTCTTCTGAAAATTCATTATTTTTGTTGAAGATTTATGATCAGCTTGGATTGAACACCGGTTTTGGGCATCGCTTCCAGTATCCTTGAAAATAAATTCAGACCATCTGAATGTAAACAGGCAGAGCCGCTGAACGATTTCTGTTGAATTTGGAGGCGTGACGCAACCTGATGCAACTAACGCGCTGAGAGTGCGAGTCTCGAACTGTTTGTTAAATTTGACTGAGCAGCACCTCCCGCGCTCCCCGCATCGCGAAATCGCCACGGCATCAATTCTTGAAACGCTGTGGACCGAGACAGATTAAATCCAAGTTCTAGTGTATTTAGCTGAAAATTCGTTTATTTGTTTTATAATATGTCTTTTTTGGTAAAAAATTAATCTTCTTATTTGAAAATTTACACGGTTTGGTTAGAAATATAACAGTTTGCTTGAAAATGAATATGTTTTGGTTGAGAATTCAAATATTTCGTTTGAGATTCGTCTTTTTCGGTTGAATTAAACTATTTTTATTTCAAATGAAAATCTTTTCTAGTTGAAATTGAAATATAAAATTGTTTGGGTTTGAAATTAAAATGTTTTGTAGCAAATTCATCTTTCTGGCTTGAAGATTCTACAATATTGTAGAAGATTTAAATATTTGTTCGTAAGATTAACTTTTTTATTGGAGGAGGAACATTTTATCTCGCATTTTGTCTCATCAAATTTTCAACATATATTATTATATTTATAGGTACTAATTTGTCTGATAAGAAGAATCTTAAGTGCTTAAACAAATTTCAATCTTTTAAACATTCCCTTTTGTTTAGACATGTTATTTTTGTAATTTGTTGCAAGATTCAAATATTTTCGTGCACAACAAATAACTTACAGGTTAAGAGCGCCAACTCTTGTCACACCCCAATTATTGGTACCCTTCTCTAATTTCTAACATAATAAACTTTTAAACATGTTTTGCAATAATTGCTTCATTCATACTATCAACGGTACGCATAATGAACACATTCATTATCTAGTGTAATTAAATATTCATCTAAAATGAAATAAATTCTCTGCGCTTCTTGGCATCCCAATAAATGGGCGGCGTTGCCAAGAATTGATGCTCTTACCCTACCAATCAAATCTGTAGAAAAATGGCATTCTTAAATAACCGATTAATGATTATTTATGGGAAGAAGACTTTTAAAAAGCGTTAATAAATCGCAATATTACGTAAATGAAAATGTTCCACTTCGGGCCTTCCATAAACCACGTGGTATCTGGGGGGGGGGGGGGGGGGGGGGGGTTTGAAAAAAGGCCACGTTGCTTTACAGTTTACGCGGCGGGAGGGGTGCTCCAAGTCCGAGGCACGTGGTTTTACACTCAGGTGTGGAAAAAAATAAAACGCATCGTATTCCTAGTTACCAGTAATTCACATATATGAGTGGCTAGTGACGCTATTTGTTGATTTAAATCGTTTTTAAAACAATAAAAAATAAATAAACCTCATAATTTTTTTTATTTCCGTTCTACCAGAAATAGAAAAAGCCACGTAGCACCCTAGGGGGTCGACGAGAATGCCCACGGTGTGCTAAATGGGGAGGGGGGGGGCTTTAAAAGTTGCCTAATTGGGCCTCGTGGTTTATGGAAGCCTCCTTATTGAGTTTGCCTTGTACTGAAATACAGAATTGTACTCAGGTCTTGACATAAGAGCCCCCCCCCCCCCCCCCCGGCTTACGATATTGCTAGGACTGATGGCGTCCGCAGTTTAGTGATGAGAGGAGCCGCGGACCGAAAGAGAGGATGTGCGCAGTAGGGTGGCTCAAAAACACTTTTTTTTCAAAAGGGCAACGATCCCCCCCCCCCCCCCATTTTGTTCCAAATCCAAAAAAAGAAAATCACTAATTTTTGTTTTTTCGTTTTTTCGATTTTAACTGCTGCCGGTTTTGACTTGAAGTTTCCCATGTAAAATGCACTGGGAAAAATCACTTTTTTCAGTTTTTTAAATAATTTTTTAGGGTTTGGAAAAATGTGACGGGAAAGTATGGAGGCTTGTAGAGAATGATACAATGGAGAATCGCATGTATCGGATATATGGGTTTGACACCCCTAACACGCCCCTACGAGTCCCTGAAAACTACTATTAAAACGAAAAATATCAATTCTTCATAAAAACGATCATTTACGCACTGTATTCTCATATTTCTTTACCTAAAATTATTTATATTGGTCTAGTGAAATATTTATTGCCATTTCTTGATCAATTTTTAATTATTTGAACAAATGGAATTTGTTTCTATTTTTTCTCGAAAATTCGTTTTTTTCCTAAAATTAATAATATTGGTCTCGCGGAATATTTATTAACAATAATTTATTAATCTTTGAATATTTAAACAAATTACATTGGTTTGAATAATTTTTCTTAAACATTTGTTTTCTTTAAGAAATAAGGGGGTTTGTCTAAAAATTCGAATAAGTTATTATTGATTTTCAACAACCTTTAATTTGTTTAAATAATCATTTTTACACAAAAGCAAACTTTTCTTCATTGTTTCAACAATTAAGTCTTAATTCTTAACAGGAACATATAATATTTGAATAAGTTTTGAAACGTATTCGAAAAATATTTCTCCTGAGAGACATCATCGACACTTTCGAGTATACCTGTGGGCCTACCATTTGCAGAAATCGTTGCACCTGTGTATAATGCGAATTTAAATATATATATATATAAACAAATTCCATTTGTTTAAATATTTGGAAATTAATAAATTATCATTGATAAATATTCCAGTGGACCAATACTAATAATTTTTAGGAAAAAAACGAATTTTCGAAAAAAAAGTATTTAAACTAATTCTATTTGTGTAAATAATTTAAAATTAATTAAGCAATGTTGATAAATATGCCACTAGACCAATATAATTAATTTTAGGTAGAGAACAAACGAGAATATAGTGCCAAAAAGTCGTTTTTATAGAGAATTGATATTTTTGGTTTTAAGGGTAGTTTTCAGGGACTCGTGGGGGTATGTGAGGGATGTCAAACCCACATTTCCGATACATGAAATTCTTCGCTGGGTAATTCTCTGCAAGCCTCTCTACTTTCCCGTCACATTTTTTTAAACCCTAAAAAATTATTTCAAAAGCTGAAAAAAGTGATTTTCCCCATGCATTTTACATGGGATATTTGAAGTCAAAACCGGCAGCAGTTAAAATCAAAACTAGCTGTGAATTCGATCTCGAGTGTTTCCACTTTGTTTGTATTTATAATTATATGGTGCTCATTTCACGAGCACTTTGCTTCCCGTTAGCAAATGTATTTGCTTCCTCATAGAGGAAGCATTAGTTATTTTTTTCAATAATAGACAAACCAAAGTCTTCATTTTGCTCAATTTAAAAATAGAAATTTACCAAAAATGAAAAATTACAAAATAATACAAAAAATGTTTTAAATACAAAGACAAATCAGACAAATTAAATCTTGCGTTCGAAATAATAATTTTTTGAGCTGGAAAAGGGAAAGGAAAAGTGCTGACGCACCCTATCCCTTTCCCAGCTTTATGATTTCTTCACAAAAATTGTCATAATATTACTCTATTTGAAAATTTATGATCAAAAAGTCTTTTCTATTCATGCATCAACTTTAAATTATATCGATGAAAAAAGTTGTTCTGTTTGAAACTGATGATTCAGATATTATAAATGAGCAGAACTTCCCTAATCTTCAATAAAGTGTATTATTATTATTATTATTATAGATCAATCGATTTGCCTCGAATCAAGAGATTTTTTCCGTTCTTGCATCAATTTTGAATTATGTTACTGAAAAAAGTTTTACTATGAAAAACCGTGTTTTCAAATATTATGCAATTTCACAATTTCCATACTCTTCAATTAAATGTATTAATATTATAGGTCAATCGATTCGTCTCGAATCAACACATCTTTTCTATTCTTGCATCAACTCTGAATTATGCTAATGAAAAAAGTTTTACTATAAAAAACCGATTTTCAAAATATATAA
>CAKNXH010001018.1:471901-482484 GCA_932178445.1 Andricus quercusramuli
ATAAAAAACCGATTTTCAAAATATATAAATTACCATAACTTCCCTACTCCTTGATAAAATGCATTGTTATTATAGGTCAATCGATTCGTTTCGAACCATGGAATCTTTTATATCCTTGCATCAACTTTGAATTATGCTAGTGAAAAAAGTTTTACTATAAAAAACCGATTTTCAAAATAGATAAATTACCATAACTTCCCTACTGTTCAATAAAATGTATTAATATTATAGGTCAATTGATTCGCCCCGAACCAAGGAATCTTTTATATTCTTGCATCAACTTTAAGTTATGCGAATGAAAAAAGTTTTACTATAAAAAACCGATTTTTAAAATATTATTGAGTGCTAGAAAAAAATGCAATGAATATTTTTAGAAATCCTTCGGTCAGTTTCAAGATACTAGTGAGGAAAATAAGCTCTCCAAATTTCATCAATTTATCTGCAACGGTTTTCTAGTTATCGTGTTCACAAAAAAGCGTGACATCCACACATCCACACAGCCACACATCCATACATCCACACATCCACACTTCCACACATCCACACATCCACACACACACACACACATCCGGACAATTGCTTAGAACATTGTATTAGACATTTTTAAATTAGGGAGGGTTTAATTAAATGAATTTAAAAATTTTGAAAAATGTCACCATTACAAAGCTTCCTCTATGAGGAAGCAAAAACGAAGAAGAAAAAATTAGGGATTTCCTTTTTTCGGATTTGGATCAAAATAGAGGAGATCGTTACTCTCTAGCATGAAAAAAAATTTTGCCATGCATTTTTGAGCCACCCTAGTGCGCAGTCATGCGTGACAAACAGCTTGAGGGGCGCACTCTTAGCGCGTCAGCTGCATCAAGTTGCGTTATGCGTCCCATCTTATATCGGGAGTTGAGTGTATTTGTACCATATTGTCGCGTTTATATATTAGATTCACAAAAAGTTGACGTTTTCCCCTGTTAAAGCAATGGCAAATTTCATGGTCTTGGCGCCACACTTTAATACACTAGTTTACAAAATTAAAAATTGCTTCTGCTCATCATATCTCACTTTTATTTTCCGATGTATTTTGGCCCACTAAACACGAAAATCACACTCAAAATTGTGTTTATGGAAGCGTTTTCGACATATCAATGTTCGATTTTTGTTCTCAATTTGCCAACATTTTTGAGTATATCTCGAGTTTTAATTGATGGATTTCCCTAAAGGATCACTCAAATTGAAGGCAATTGAATCCTACACAACTTTCTATTATAAAGTTTTCAGATCGGCCCAGTAGTTGAGATGCTAGTCATTTTAATAAGTTGAACAAGTTGTATTTTTTTGGAAAAAAACGAGGTCGACAATAGGGACCTAATCTATCTTTCGATGGCGCGGATTCACCGAAAAATTGCGGCGATCGTGGCAAAAGTGAGGTGAGCAAAGATCAGAATCCATTGAAACAATGTAAGGTAAAGTAAAATTATCAAATGCTTCCATAAGTTGTACACATTTTGAACAATTTTTTTACCTTACATAAATTTGTTTAAAATTGCATACAATATTTTCAATATGCGTATGACTTATGACAACATTTATAATTTTAACTCATTTTGTATTGTTTTCAATATATTTCGAGCTTTGCTCACCTTACTTTTGCCAGGGTCGCTGCAATTTTCGGTGGTAGCAGCACTATCGGAAAAGTTGATTAGGTCCCTATTCACATATCGTCCTGGGAAGAATAGAAATTGCAAATATTAGCCAACTTATTAAAATCGCTATCATCTCAACTACCGAAGATCTGAAAACTTTCGAATGGAAAGTTGTACAGGATTCAGTTGGCTTCAATTTGAGTGCTCGTTTAGGGAAATCGATCAATTAGAACTCGAGATATACTCAAAAACGTCGGAAAATTGAGAAAAAAATGCAAACATTGATATTTTGAAAATGCTTCCATAAAAAAATATTGAGTCTGATTTTCGTGTTTAGTGGGCCCAATTACATGGGAAAGTCATAGTGAGATATGGTGAGCAAAAACAATCTTTAATTTTGTAAACTAGCGATATTGACCGATTTGGCTAAAAGGGCCTAGCCCGTTAAGCAGGTCAAAAATGCCCTTGGCTGGAATCAGATTTTCAAAAAATTTTTTTGGTCAGAAATTTTTTGAGTACTGTTCCAAATTTTTTATGCATGAAAGGCCATCCCATGTGCTAACATTCAGAATTTTTTCAGATTTTTAATTAATGTGGAAGGTAGTTTTTTTTAAATAAAAACTTTCACAGATGGCAGATACCGTTATTAAGAAGTATTGGTAAATATTGGATCCAGTACTTTTTCCCCGAAAAAGTATTGGCTTTCCAATACTTATTCGCAAAAAAAGTCTTGGGTCTGATACTTACCAATACTTCTTTTTCATAAGGGTATCATGGATTAATAATGAAATGCTGAACATTACTTATGATCGAATGCTGTGTTTTTAATTTCTCTTAATGTTTTAATTAGTGTGTGAAATGGAAATCCTTCATAAAAGTTTTGGAATAATCATCGTCGCTATCCTCATTAATTACAGGCGCCATTTTTCGTCGTACGAACAGTTTGCTCAATATTTCTGCTGGTCGAACGATTTTCGAAAAATATCGAGCATGGAATAGATAGTAAACCACAGCAGCAGCGTGTGAGCAGCCACCGATCGTTCGATTAGTATTTTCGGACTCACAACAATATCGTTAAATTCCTTCGAAACCAATGGAATCAGGCGTGTATTCAACAAAACGCTTAGAACGCCGATGAAGCATATGGCGGAAACGCTGAATCAAAGTTCGCTAAATCCAGGTTTGACTGTGTATGTTTGAAAGAAATCTTTTGCCTACTCCATCGTTTTTCTTGACTTTCTGGATGCAAAATATTCTCGGAATCATTAGTTAATTTCAAGCGCGATACAATTGACACGCAATTTCTCATATCGGAATTAAGACGTTCTCTGAATTTTTGATTTGAAGAACATGCAATTTTACTATAATAGCCGATTTTCGGAAGTAACTTATTATCTATTTGATGACTGAGGAGTCGATATTTCCTCTCAATGATGTCATGTATTTCTTCAACAATCCAACGAATTTTCGTCACTTGGAGAGAGTCATTATATTCAGCTGTATTTAGCTGGTTACGTTATCCTTTAAATGCTGGCATGAGAACTTTATACCCTGCGAAGAACTATTTCCACTTAATGCAAAAACATATCGAGAAAAATTTTCAATCACACATATTGCTAACACCCAATATTAAATATAATACAGAAAACCGTTAATGAAGCAGGTTTTAATCTATCTGCTACAAAAAATGGATGACTGGGTGTTCTCTCAGGAAAATCGGCTATTATAGTAAAATTGCATGTTTTTCAAATAAAAAATTCGGAATACGTCTCAATTCCGATATTCAAAATTGCGTGTCCATTGTATCGCATTCGAAATCAACTAATGATTCCGAAAATATTTTAACTCAAGAAGTTCAAGAAAAACGATGGAGTAGGCGAACGATTTCTTCCTATGTTCATCGGATGTAGGAGACTTTTCGGAAATCACCGTCAACGATCTCGAAATATTGTTCACGGGTTCGTTTAAACTCAGTAAAGCTGTATCATGTTTAGGTGAAGTGATGGACAATGACAACAAAATTAACATTTGCTGCGCTAACGAAACCGCGAACATTTTGAAAGTAGAATTTCAGTCACGCCATATGAATCATAGGCGTTCTAAGTGTTTTGTTGAATACACGCCTGATTCCATTGGTTTCGAAGGAATTTAACGATATTGTTGTGAGTCCGAAAATACTAATCGAACGATCGGTTGCTGCTCACATGCTGCTGCTGTGATTTACTATGTATCCCATGCTCGATATTTTTCGAAAATCGTTCGAGCAGCAGAAATATTGAGCAAACTGTTCGTACGACGAAAAATGGTGCCTGTAATTAATGAGGATTGCGATCATGATTATTCCAAAACTTTTATGAAGGATTTCCATTTCACACACTAAATAAAACATTAAGAAAAATAAAAACACAGCATTTGATCATAAGTAATGTTCAGCATTTCATTATTAATCCATGATACCCTTATGAAAAAGAAGTATTGGTAAGTATCAGACCCAAGACTTTTTTTGCGAATAAGTATTGGAAAGCCAATACTTTTTCGGGGAAAAAGTACTGCATCCAATATTTACCAATACTTCTTCTTAATAACGGTATCTGCCATCTGTGAAAGTTTTTATTTAAAAAACTACCTTCCACATTAATTAAAAATCTGAAAAAATTCTGAAAGTTAGCACATGGGATGTCCTTTCATGTATAAAAAATTTGGAACAGTACTCAAAAAATTTCTGACCAAAAAAATTTTTTGAAAATTTGAATTTCTCGCAAAAATTTGAATTTCGAGCCAAAACGATGGAAAAATTTTTTTTTAGGTGTATTCTAATCATTTGTTTTTTACTAATTTTTTCAGATTTTTCCATTACACACATGTATCACAAAAAAATAAAAACCATAAAACACATTTTTAGCCACCATGACTATGAGGGGTGGTGATGGGGGTTCAAAAATGTGGGAAAAAAGTTATGATTCCAAGTCCCAGAAAAGGGCTCATTGAAAATCTGATTCCAGCCAAGGGCATTTTTGACCTGCTTAACGGGCTAGGCCCTTTAGATATTTTTGTAAGCAATAGAAGAAAACCCTTTGGGGGAGGTGTGCGAAAAAATTAATTCGAAAAGTGAAAAATAAGGGCCACCTCACTGTGCACGTTGAATAGTATGTGTATTCAAATATGAAATTTGGTATTCGCAAAAAAAAAATAAAAATTTGAGTTAACAGCGTTCATCTATCGAGTAAAATCAAGGGAAATTTGTGGCCAGCTTAAATATTTCATGGAAAGGGGAAGATATCGAAAATTCATAGCCGGAGAATCGGCACTCTGAAAATGGTTAACCTTGCTTAAGCGACTGGGAGCACCCTTATCCCATCTGTAGAATAAGGGCTTTAATGAAATTCCTCGCGTGACACCCGTTATTAATTCTCTCTCTCGAGGATCGTAACGTTCTCTCGTTATCTTATCTGCTCTTGATCTTCTCGCAGTCTCCTTATCTGTCAAGAGTATCAAGTGTTTATCTAATCATAGTGAATCTGAAAATAATTTCTTATCAAACCAAAGTCGATCCCAGAACAAATTTACATCGGATCACTGTTAAATGTGTGTTACGGAATACTACAGAACCTGGTTACTCTGTGACCCTGTTCCTAAATTGTTCTGAAAATATTTTTGACATATAGCGCTGTTCCAGAATTGTTACAGAACGATCACAGAACGAGAATGTATTCATCTCGCGCTTCGCGCTCGGTCTTTATATTTCACACACATTTGTGCTCAGACCTTTTGAAATTAAGGGTCAAAGCGTGAACAAATGTAATTTCATGATTGTGAATTCTCTTTTGTTAAAGCTCCTTCGGCTTTAGCGAACACATTATCATCACGTATCTCGTGCTTCGCACTGGATTTTGTCCAAAATATTTGTTTCTGTACCTCGATCTGGTACTATTAAGAGTAGTAGAGTACTATGCAGAGGGTTGTCAAAGCACCTACGGCCTTGACGATTACATTCTCATTGCGATACTCGCTCTTCGCGCTTAGCAGCTAGGCTATACAGACGATTGCTTTTGAAAAATAAAACAATGTCAAAACTAGTGAAAATATTGATTAAAATTTTTTAATCCACCAGAATTTTATGTAAGAAACTTTTACAAAAATTTCTGAAACTTAAGAATATTTTTTTTCTTTTGAAATTTTGAAAATGCTCTAAAATTTATCATTTTTGTTGGAAATATCTGGTTAACGAGTGTAACCTTCATTTTAGGACCCTCGAAAAGTTTATCAAAGGCTGACTGGATTGGACAAATCCTTCAAAAGTTAGCATGGCTACAACATTCAGGTAACCATACAGATAGACAGACATACAGGCAGACATACAGAGACATTCTGTTACTATTTGTTACGATAGGGGGACGAGGATCCTTCACTCATGTACGCAATTTTTGCAAATTTGCGAAAACTTTCTACTGAAGATTATCTTTTTAGTTATAAATTTTATTATTTGGTTGAAACTAGAAGAATTTTCTAAAAAAGACATAATGTTTTTTGCAAATCCAACTGCTTTGTTGAAGATTCGTATTTTGGGGTTGAAAATTGAAATTTTTTAGTATAATATTAACCTTTTGCTTATAATTCATATTTTCAAGCTGATAAGTCAACTGAAATATTTTTTGGATGAAAAATATTTTTTCGGAAAATTTTTCTTCTTAATTTAAAAGTTCATCTTTTTGAGCAGAAATATTGCATCTTTCTTGGACAAAAATGCAACTGTTTTGTTGAAAATTCAACTATTTCCTCGAAATTTACTTTTTGTTTAAAGTTTGTATGTTTCTGTAGAAAAGTCTATTGAAATCCTTTTCGATGAAAATTCAACTTTTTTTTGAAAATTTGTCTTTTTGGTTTAAAAATGCACCTGTTTCTGTGGAATTTTCATTTTTCTTGGACTTTCTTATTCTTATTTTGGCGTTGGAAAGTGAACTGGAATCTTTTTCGGATGAAAATTTAACTATTTCTCAAGTTTTTGTTTTTACTTTATCTGTTTGAAAAGACATATTTCATCTTTCTTGAATAAAGATGCAACTGTTTTGTTGAAAATTTAATTCTTTTTTCAAAAATTGTTTTTCTGATTTTGAAATTCACCTGCTTTATCAGAAATTTCATATTTTTTGGATAAAAATGCAACTGTTTGGTTTTCAATTCAACAATTTTGTTGAAAAGTCATACTTTTTGGTAGAAAATTCTGCTCTTTTTTTCAAAACTGAAATATTTTGTAGAAAATTTAATTTTTTGTTAAATTTAATATTTTGGCGTTGAAAAGAGAACTGAAGTATTTTCTGGATGAAAATTCAACTATTTTTAACAAAAAAACTTTTCTTTTTAATTAGAAACTCGTCTGTTTTGAGAGAAATTTAATCTTTTTTGGATAAAAATGCAACTGTTTGGTTGAAAATAAAACTGTTTTGTTAAAATGTCATACTTTTGGTTTGAAAATTAGGATAAAAATTCAACTATATGGTAGACAATTACTCTATTTCGTTGAAAACTGATCCCTTTCGGTTGAAAAAATTCATCTTTCTGGATGAAAAATTCAATTTTGTCCGTAGAAACTTATTTTTTGTCAAAAAATTCATATTTTGATCTTGAAACGTCAACTGGGATCTTTTCTGGACGAAAATTAAACTTTTTTTTCTGTTTTTTCTTTTTAAATGAAAATTCATCTGTTTTAAAAGAAATTTCATCTTATTCTGGTACAAATACAACTATTGGGTAGAGAGTTCAACAATTTTGTTAAAAATTCATCTTTTTGGGTGAAAATTCGTCTTTTTGGATTGATCATTCAATTTTTTTCGTAGAAACTTATTTCTTCGTTAAAATATATTTTCATCGTGGAAAGTCAACTGAAATCTTTTCTAACAGAAAATTCAAAAATAATCTTTTTACATTGTAAATTTAACTACTTGCGTTACAGTTAAACTACATTGTTTAAATTGTATTTTTTTGATTAAAGAAAAATTTAAATTAAAAAAAAAATGTTTGTTAAAAATTTAACGGTTTATTGGAAAAGTCTTCTTTTTCTGGTTAGAAATTAATTTTTTAAACTGTATATTTAACTTTTCCATTTTTTCAAGATTGAGCTTTTTTAATTGAAAATTCTCCTTTTTTGGTAAAAAAAAATCATTTTGTTGGTTTAAAATTTTATTTTTGTTGCATCAGTTTCGTGAAACAATAGTTTTTTGCTGAATTCATGTTTTCTGTTTGTAAATTAAATTTTTGTCGAGAAAATTTGTCTCTTGGCTTGAAGGTTCAACACTTCAGGTAAAATTTTCTTTCTTTAGTGAAAAATCTTTATTTGTTGAAAATTCGTCTTTTTGGTTAAAAAATTTTTTTTTGCATAAATTTCAAGTTTTTTGATTGAAATATAAACTATAATACTTTTCGTTGAGAATTTATACTTTTAGGTTGAAAATTCAACTACTATGTTGAAAATTTAATTATTCTGTTGGAAATTCAAGCATTTTGTTAAGAAGCCATCTTTCATAGTATAGAACACATTTCTTTGTTTAAAATAAATGAATACATTTGAAAATTTTAAATCTGTATCTGGAATACTGTTTTATACCGTTTAAAAAAGATTCTATGTTAAAAGTATGATATTTTAAGACTAAAATGTTAGTATTTGAATATTAATGACTAAGTAACATGAAAAATTAGACAAGGAAAAACAAGGGAATTTTGAAAATAAAGTTCTCGGACGCCCTGCCTAATTCTACTAGCAATAACTACTAGTAAAACATGTTTGGAAACTGAAAAGTACGGCTCCTAGCCAAGGACCAACAAGGATGTTGATTATTTTTTCACCAGTTCTCTATCTGCAATAGTTCCCTTGTTAGGTAGTACTATTTAAACAATTTACATAGAAATTATTGCATTGGAGCGCTAAAAATGAAAAACAAACATAACGGAAATTGAAAATAAGTTTTCAAGAGATTGACTCGAAACAAAACTGTATCCTCAGTTTTTTCTGTATATTTTTAAAGAAATTCTGTTCTACATCTTTTCACAGAAACTGTCACTAATGCAATGTAAATACCTTAGAAGAACAAGCATTACGCTTGTTATTGTCAATGAGGTAATGACTGTAGAATGTATTATATTGTCGGAGATAGCACTCGAAATTTCATCAGTCACATTTTTGGTAGAATTTTTCAATAATACTGTGACGTTGCAAAATTCTTGCAACTCACAAATTCTAATTAATAAATTTTTATTTGACATTTAAAGATTTTTCGCAAATTCAGAGATTTAATTTTGTAAGGTCAGAAATTACGGCTGCGGTACGAAAACTCCATGACTAGGGCTAGATTTAAGATTTATGATTTTAAGGACTTATTCTGTTCGTTTCATTTATTTTTTTGTAACGGATTCGGACTCGTCGAGACATCGAGAGACATCGAGGGACATCGAGGGACTTCTTTCGACTTCGAGACTCAAATGGGACGCCACTTGAGACTTTTAGAACAGCGAGATTCCACCGACACACACTTCAGGCCGTTTGAATTCTCCCGCCTTTTCCATCTACTATCGTCTGCCAGACTCAAAGGAGCTGCGGATCCTCATCTGCAAGGATTCATGTTAGGATGCCGGCCAGTTTTGAAGCAACGCTACAAGTTGCGGAAAATCTGAAACGACTCATCTACCTGGCGTAGAACCTTTTTGGAAACTTCATGATGAGAATATTCTTCATCAATTCCCAACATGACTAGGGAATCTCAATGCGCGATGCCCTCTTCACGTCGGCTGATACCAATTGGTACCGAACCAAATCCTGCTCTGATCAGCCAGGGTAATTTCGGGCTCCAGGAGGTGATCTAATGTGTGAATTGGAGAGTAAGGATGTCGAAATAACAACACTGGATCAATCCTGGCGATAATAGAAGGAAGGAAGGATGAAAACCGAAAATAACAGGGTACCGAGCTCCACTTATTCATACGGCCCTGGAATGTGAACCCTGCACCCCGTCTCCGCAGCAGCCTTACCACCAATAGGAACGCCGGAAAGAAGGAGGAGAAGGA
The DNA here is from genome assembly GCA_932178445.1 of Andricus quercusramuli. NCBI lineage: Eukaryota > Metazoa > Arthropoda > Insecta > Hymenoptera > Cynipidae > Andricus > Andricus quercusramuli. The sequence continues at coordinate 481,591 of CAKNXH010001018.1, forward strand.
ACGCCGAGACCGAGTCCCGTACCATTGCCGCTACGTTCGTTCTTCTCTGATAACCGCAGCCGTGTCAAGTAGACCTTTGTTTTTCTCCCGTGTCCAGTCACCCTGTATTTTCTCGTGCCAGCGAAGCAGCATTTTCTGAAGGAATATTAAAGACGTACCTCACAGCTCCTCATCTCCAAGGAAGTTCGTCGAGATCACTCCAAAATTCAGCGGGTAAGGCCAACTCAAATAATAGGTAAAGGAAACTACGCTCGACACGTGGCCACAGTGGATCAATTGGGTCACTATGGATCAATTAAATATTGTTGAATAAATGGCGTCACACGTGGTCGAGGTGGAGTTTCCTTGACTGGGCCTTCTTATTCACTGTGATATTGAGATATTGTCTTTTATTATGTGATATTATGTTGCTATTTTTTTTCTTGAAATGTGTCTCCCGAATGTGAATTTTATGTGTAATTTTTCGGAACTGAGCCCCCAGTCGAGTGTTGCCATATAAAGTTTGTCCTCGTTGAGCATTTTAAATAACTTTCACATAGCCACGTAACGGAACCCCCAGGTTGAGTTGTGCACCGAAACCCAGTTTTCGTTGATCATGAGTGAGCCCTTTTTTTTGTGTTAACTCGGTATTGTGTAATTATTCGGAACTGTGCCCCAGTCGAGTTTCGCTATGATTTTTCTAATGTTGAGAAATATCACATCGAGTCCCATTCATGTGCCACTCAGTCTAGAGCTTCCCCTTACCCCACCCCCTTTATTGTGAGCAAAATATATGAACTTTGAACGCCGAGAATTGTGGGTGAATTTCAGATATGTTGTTGATAAATTTCGAATATAATTGTGTACATTTCCGGGTGTATTATTGATTTAATCGTGATTATGTTATTTAATGAA
>CAKNXH010001019.1:0-12920 GCA_932178445.1 Andricus quercusramuli
GCGCTTCTCACACCTGGGGCATTGGTTCAATCTCATGTCCTCGATAAACCCACTCCAGGCACCCTGAAGCACTGTCAAAACCAGACTTCTCAGAAGAAGATGTGTTTTCTACACCTGGGGAATCGCCGGATCTCGTGCCTTCGAGGAACTCACTCCAGGGATCCTAAAGTACTGTAAAACCCAGACACCAACGGAGAAGATGTGTTCTTCACACCTGGGTCATTGGTTCAATCTCGTGTCCTCGAGGAACCCACTCTAAGCACCCTAAAATACTGGAAAAACCAGACTTCCCAGAAAAAGATGTGTTTTTTACACCTGGGGCATTGGTTCAATGTCGCGTCTTCGAGGAACTTACTCCAGGGACCCTAAAGTACTGTAAAACCCAGGCTTCCCTGAAGAAGATGTGTTTTTCACACCTGGAGCATTGGCTGGATCTCGCGTCATCGAGGAACTTACTTCAAGCATCCTAATGTACTTTCAAAACGAGACTTCCCAGAAGAAGATGTGCTTTTTACACCTAAGGCATTGGCTGGATCTCGTGTCTTGGTAGAACTTACTCCAGGCACTCCAAAGCACTGTAAAAACCAGACTTTCCCGAAGAAGATGTGTTTTTTACACCTGGAGCATTGGCTGGATCTCGCGTCATCGAGGAACCCACTCTAAGCACCCTAAAGTACTGTCAAAACAAGACTTCCCAAGAGAAGTGTTTTTAATACCTGGGAAATAAGTGCAATCTCGTGCCCTCGAGGAACCCACAGTTGGTGGAAGGTTTTGACGTGGGTAGCGTAATTTTCTCGAAGAAGATGTTTTTCGCATATCTGGTGCAAGGGTGTGATGTCCGGAGTGTGATTTCTGAGAGCGCAGCTCATCACCGGAAGTCAAAATTATTCCAAAATTAGTTTGTAGAAATGTTTGTAAAATTTCTGTTTGGAATTTCCACATGGAATTTCCACATAGAATTTCCGTAGAACGCTTTCCGTATAATTTTTTCACGTGAGGTAATGAATTCTAATTATAATATATTAACATTAGCACGTATATTGTTCTCAGTATTAATAGAAAAAAATTAATTATTTTACCTACATTAGTATTTCAAATTATTGATTATCTACCAACGATTATGGCTAACGGCCATAACTGCGTGTTGTTGGCTCGTCGTGGGTGTGGTGAGCCCACACTTGTAGTTATTTACTACAAGAAACTATCCACCTAGAAACACTACCCGCGAATCGGGCAGTGTCACGCCTACCCCGAAAGGGAAATGGCTTAATGGTATACTTACCATAGGTTCAGTATCTACTCTGCCGTACAAAGTAAAAAGATACATAAGTGACATTGTCGCTTAGGTCGACTTTTCCATTGCCAAGTTTAAGAGAATAACCCTAAACCGCAAAGTCACTTATGTATCTTTTTAACTTGGACGGCAGTACTGTAGGGTCGTCTCCCATATACATCTTTCTTTCTGAAATAAAAATGTGAGAAAAGCCGTTTTTCAATTTTACTCGTATTATTAATGATTTCAGATTTTAGATTAAAAAAAGTAATCCCTTAACAGTAAAAACAAATACTTAAAATTATATTCAACTTAATTTCAGATTTTACTTGGATTAAAAAAGCAACTAAATGTAAGCATACAAACTATCTTGACTCAAGCTCTTACTTGTATAACATATGAGCATTTCCCGACTGAAATAATGTAAACTATGCTCCTAACTTTTACAATACATTTTTGAAAGTAAGTTAAAGGCAACCTGAAATAACACGTAAGGCTTTCGTTACCTAAAATTAAGAAGAATGTCTTACTAAATACTAAATTTCAGGTTGACTCTGCCTTAATCGCGCCAGGACATGATTGCGCGCAACGCGGTCATGGTATTCGGCACCGTTTCTATACTCCAGTCCGCGTGTCAAATGATGCTTTGTCGTAAATCTCCAAAATTCTCGAATACTCCTGGAGTTTGATGTGTTTATTAAATTGTGTTCAGTGAAAACAATCACTCGTGAACTGTCTATTTACTGTTTTTCGACGTCAAAGCTAAATTTTCTGCTCATTTATGTCTAGTGTGAATTTATATTTTCAAGGAACGCACATTGGATTTTGCCAAGATTGACATCGAGAAGTAAGATTGCATAGTGGTGTTCACACAAATATAAAAGTGTGTCTTCAAGATTTTTGGCGCAAAATGTTCTACTTGTGAATTTATATAAAATCCAAAAGGACTTGATAAGGATTATATCTTTATATAATTCATACGATTTCAGGTTAGAAATCACGGGTCCGCAGTGGGTGGGGAGATCCATAATTTCCGTATAAATATGCGTCTTACTCTCAGCTAGGAGAGTCCTTAATTTAAGGTCATGTCAACCTTACACTAAATTTTGGTATAAATATCGTCTTAATTTCAGGTCTTTACTACCCGAATTTCAGGCCTCTACTACCTAACTCTCAGCCTTTCTGTTTGCTTACTTCTATGATGAAAACACATTCTTAATTTCAGATTTCGTATGCTTCTTTTTGCTACACCTTAAAGTAAGTCCAATTTTTCACTTAAATGAAGTGTTTGTTTTTTCTGTGTTGAATTCCAACATTATATCTGCAATATCAGTAAGATACCTTGAATTCCATCCGTCACGTAAATCTCTTAACTTATGTGAAATACCTTATTGATCATTTCAAATAACTGGTCAGCCATAGAGAACGTAAAGGTTATTTTTGGAATCTTGGACCTCCTCCCCCCATCTTAAGACTTTTTCCGTAATAAGTGCCTTGATATCCCATTAAAAGTGTTGAATTTCATTTGTAGCGTGGAAGCTATCCAGGGGAAGTAAAAATACATTCCAGCTCGGGGAATAGAACCCTTGGCCCCCAGCTTTGAAGCCCAATGAGTTACCAGTGCGCTAACCACAGAGTCAGTGAGGAGCTACATACAGTCATTTGAGTTTACCTGGTGAAGGGAAGGTCTGTTATTGTGACATTTATATTGAAGTATATGTTTTTTGTAATGTGTCACTAAAATTTGTATTTATTTAATAATAACGCTTACTTGAAAAGTAATATACAATTTTGAAGATATTGCCAGATAATTTAAATTTAGCAAATGTTCATTGTAATAAAAAAATCTGGACTTTTTCTAATAAATGTAGACAATATTTGCAACATTAAAAATATATGCACTGTTACAGGTTAAAGATTCATAAAGAACGAATGAAAAAATATTAAAGCGTACACGGAGAGAAATCGCCAGAGATTAATTCACGGACTGCTCCTTGATTTTATAACTAGCTGTTGCCGTGAAACAAAAGCACGGGTTTGTGATTTTCGATCTCGGACTCCGTGATACAAAGTCACACTTTGGCGCGAGAACTAAAATCTCGGAACCCTTGCTTTTAAACTTTAAAGCAACGATCTCGAAGTTTCAGGCATTAGGCCACGCCCCTTTCACTCTCAGATCTCGAATTCTATGCTTTTAGATCATAGAGTCCGAGATTTTGAATTGAATTCTGTGTCCTTATTTCATGTAAAAATTGTACTTCTAAAATCACGCGCTTCCGTGAACTCGCAGATCTCGCGATTTCTCTCTGTGTAGATTTTCTTAGATCCAAATGAATCTATCCCAGGCGGAAATATTATATATAGTTTATATATAGTGTGAAGTATTGTACACACTGATATATATAATACACTGGATGCAGGATTCAATGAAAAACGTGTGTGCCTACTTGAAGGCCTCGGAGCCGCCATTTATCAGGGTTGTTTTGGTTCGGGATCATTCGGGACGGATCGGGATATGCGGGAGATTCAAATTTAATATGGAAGAGAACTCAAAAATATTAATAAAATCATGTAAAATTTAGTTTATTATCAATAAGCGAATTGACTAAAACTAGGAAACTAAATAAAACTTAATAAAAAGTAATTAAATAAATAAAAATAATCAAACAGTACAAAAAAAGAAAAGTCGATGGTATATTAAATTGGTGGAATACACATTTTGCAAACACGTGGTTTAGAGTATTGATTTTTTTTCTCTTGAAAGTTATAATGAAACTTTGAAGTTTTTACAAGTGAACAATATAATAATTGTGATATCCTAAAAATCGGTATACGTTAGAATTGTCAAACACTTAATGGAACCTTTAAGATCTACCAATTTGTACAAAATAATTTTCCTGCGGATAAAAAAAGTGGTGTGAAATTGTAAATATATGACTGATGTATATTATAATTACAAAATGAATTTAAATTATAATAAAATAAAAAAATAAAAAATTGATTAGCATTTCGAACTCGAAAGTTCATTGCCTCACTACCCGATTCGGGTAGTGTTTCTAGGTGGATAAATACTACCAGTGTGGGTCCACCACACCCACGACGGGTCAACAACACGCAGTATTCCCCGAACGGTCACCCATCCAAGTACTAACCGCGCCCAACACTGCTTAACTTCAGTGATCTAACGGGAACTGGTGTTTTCAGCGTGGTATCGCCGTTGACTTAATGAATTTAAATTATAATATAAATAATAATAATTAGAAAGAGCAAAAGGAATGAAGTAAGTGAAATAATTAGTCATATTAATATTATGCCAATAATATTATACAATTCACGAATACGAACTTTGAATTAATGTTCAATAAAAGTGAACATAGAAAAAAGTATGAGGTATAAATATATAAGATAGAAATATATATTGTAAAAAGCATCACGTGCGTCCTAAACTACGACCCAAGACAGATTTATGTGTAAACATCTTTGGTAAACGTTAATTGAAATCGAAATCTTACACAAAACAAATAATAACTCACGCGCATGTAGGAGTATAAAAATTCATTTCTCTTATAAGTAATGTCGTGCAAAAGTTTCTGGACATCTATTTTCCAATGGGTTGAACAACCACCCTAGTTTTAATAATAATGAATTGTAGATTTTCTCTCAATTATTGCATAAAAGGTGATAAAAGTACCCGTTTCATGGGCATCAATGAAAGGCAGTATATGTTAATTTTATTAGAAGTTGTTTGAAAAAACGTCAAATGTTAATGTTTCTGGAAAATATCAATAAATTCGAAATCGATAAGTTCTTTAAATTAATCTTAGGTTTCTATTGCATCGAAGGAAAAATTCTAGAAATATCTTATGAAGTCACTTAAATAATTAAGAAAATAATAATAAAATAAATAATCTAATACAATTAATATATTGCTTTCAATTGAAGACCATTAGGCGTATAATTTTATCAGATTTCGTGTAGTAATTGGAAGTAAATTTAGAGTTGAATATTTTTAAAACTAGAGTGCTTTTATAAAGTATTGAAAAATATAGGTCTAGAAACTTTTGCATAGTAGTGTATTGCATTCTCTTATAAATAATCCAATGTAGGTATATTCTATTTCTGTAAAATTAAAATCTATCACTTATATCCCGAAAACAATAATTTCCCACGATTTTAAGAAAAATATAATTCTTAAATAAATAATAATTGTTTGAGTAATTAAAAATTATTCACAGAATACTTGGAAACTGGTCCCTTGACAATTAAAAATAATACTTGTTAAAAAATCCAAAGAATACCGTTTTTAGTATGAATTTAATAGGAAACTGCTATTTTGCAGTTTTTGGGTCACTCTCCAAGCACAATAACAATGGCTCGAAAGGGGTGGGGAGTCAAAATTAAAACTTACTGGGTGGAAATTATTCTTTGAACATGCGTTAAGAAGTGTTAATACTTTAATTCACAAAAAGTTTATAACAAGTAGCTCTTTCTTCCATTTTTTTTTTTTGAAAATCAAGCTTTTCTCATTTAAACCCCCTGATGTTAATTTCAAAGGCTCGGGGGCACGGGTTAACTTTGACAAAAAAAGAGAACAAGAAAAATGTTAAGTTGATAAACTGTAAATATAAACTAATTATCTATTTTTAAAATTGAACTATAGTTCGACTCGTAACAATATAATAATAATAAAATTGTTTTTTCAAGCCGATTATGAATCTGTTCATAATTAAATAATTTATAGATTTTTACGTTAAAAATTGAACTATTTTATTTCAAAAGCCTTGGTAATTGATGAAATGTTTGCATGCGAATGAAACTTCAAAATCTTTTTTCATTTTTCAAAAACATTGTGATTAATGTATTCATAATTAAATGCTTCTATTCAATTTCAAATCCTATTCAAATATTATTGCATTCCAAAATACTCCATTTTTTAAGTATTCAATTTGAAAATTTTTATTTAAAAAATTTTTATTTCAATACTAAACAATATTTGACTGTTCATTTAGAATAAGAAATTATAAATCAAACATTGGAAAATAAACTAAATAAAATTGAATTATTTAAAATAAAACAAACCTCGAATCGTTCGAATTTCAAGGTGCTGAATGTAAACTTTAAAATTTGCATTGTTTCATTTTTCATAATTTTTAATTTGTAAATGACATTTTTCAATTTATATTTCTCAAGAAAAAACTTATAATCACTAAATTGTACTGCTTTTAAGTTCAAATAGTTTGAAAATGATATAATTTTGAACACTTACAAATTTATCTGTAAGAACTCTGTACACGCTTTGAGGTTTGCTATATCTGCTATAATAAATTGAACATAAGAAAGAAAAAATGAAATATTGAAAAATAAACAGATTGAAATGGAATTATTTAAAATAATATAAGCCTCGAATCATTAAAATTCCAGAGTGCTGAATGCAAACTTAAAAATTTTCGTTTTTTTTTACATTTTTAATTTACAAGTGACATTTTTGAATTTGAATGTTTCAATAACAATATGTAAAATCCTTTCATTGTAGTGTTTCAACCTAAAATTATTCAGAAATTATATAATTTTGAACATTCAAAAAATTTATTGATTCATTCTTCAAACTATTTTATTTCCTAAAATGCATTCTCTCCTTTGCCTGCTTAGTCAAGCTTTATTTATAAAATACCGATGCGGACCGATATCAGTTCTCTGAAAGAACACATTGTGTCGCAATTATGTTACGCGTCTACATTTAGAATTAGGCGAATTATATTTCATGAAGAAGAATATTGAAAATTGAAATTTTATTATGAAAAATTCATTATTATGACACTTATCATTATTATTACACATCTAAGTACTCAAAACTTATTAGAAAAATATTGAAAATTGTTTCTTTTTTTCAAATTAGTCACAGAATATTTTCCTCTTGTTTGTAAATAATTTACAATCGTTTAAACCATTATTATTCGTTTGACACTAGTGACACTAGTGACACTAGTGACATAACCTATGAATGTGTATTCCGCCAATTTAAAATACCATCAACTTTCTTTTTTTTGTACTGTTCGATTATTTTTATTTATGTAATTACTTTTTATTAGGTTTTACATGATTTTATTACTATTTTTGAGTTCTCTTCCAAATTAAATTTGAATCTCCCGCATATTCCGATCTGTCCCGAATGATCCCGAACCAAAACAACCCTGATAAATGGCGGCTCGGAGGCCTTCAAGTAGGCACAGATCGTTCCATTGAATCCTGCATCCAGTGTATTATATATATCAGTGATTGTACATAATATTCATTTGTTTTATATAAAAAATGTATAAAACCAACGAATATTATATATAATACTTCACACTATATATAAACTATATATAATATTTCATCTTAAGCGCGCATTATATTTGTGTAGTTGCAGCTAGGTCCATTTGGACCTAAGACAATCTGCGCTTTAATGGTTTTTTCATTCATTCTTTGAGAATGTTTAATTTGCAACAGTGCATATATTTTTAATTTTGCAATTACCCTTGCAGAAATCGCCAAGTTTCTTCTCGGTTCCAGACTTGGGCCAGGCTGGGGGCCCCTAGCCTGAATCTAGCTCGAGTTTTGCAATGGGTCGAGCTTGGGCCCAGCTAGTGTCAAAGTTCCAAAAATTGACGACAGATGGCGTAGTACTATCCTCTTTGTTTACTCATTACTTGCGAGTGTCGAGTGTAAATCTTTACAAAGTGGCAAATTTGGTGTAAATAAAAATTCGTAAAGAATATTAACCAGTAATTTGAGTGATAGTTTAAGCCAAACTGAACTTATAAATTTTGTGTGAGTGATTGAGAATAGTGGTGATGGTGTTGATTGATGATGGTCGATGAAGAAAATACAAATCATCATTGAAATTAAATTGATAAAAATGCCTAAAATAAAAAGCACTCTAAGACTCCGGAGGCATCGAGCACTCGGCAGTATCCCATATTTACGCGGTGAAAGTGCAAGTAAGTTCTTATATTAATTCTGAATAATATTTTCACATTAAGATTACACGTAACTTCTAACATCAAATTGAGAAAACTTTTTCGTCGAATTATCAAGTGTAAATATGTTGTTAATTTATGTAATGATGTTTAAGACTTTAATTTATAAAAAAAATATGGCAGACGCAAATTGAAAAATTATAGTATATAGATGATGATGACGCAGAAAGGTGGTAGAAATTTAGGACGAGCAAATCGAATGAGTGACTTTTTTAATTGACGTTTTGATTTTTTTTCGATTTTTAAATATTATATATTCATTTGTTAACTTCAAATTTGAATAAAAAATATTTCTCCTTAATTTCGACTTTTAATTTAAAAATGGATAGGAATCGATAATAAACTAGGGCCAAGCCTGGGCCAAGCTGGACGATCGAACCTGGCAATATAACCTGGCCCTGGCCAGATTTGGCGTTTCATTCAAGCTTGGCCCAGGCTAGATCGCCAGGCCAGGGCCTAGTTTTGCCAAGCCTGGGCCCTGTTTGGGCCTTGACCAAATTTCTACACGGGTATTTTCTAAATTTATTAGAAAAAGTCAACCTCAAATTTAAATCATCTGGCAAATTGTATACTACTTTTCAACAAAGTTTTATTATTAAATGAACACAAAATTGAATAAAACATCACATAAAAAAATGTACTTTGATATAAATGTTTTGATGTAAGAATCCATGCAGTTAATAAAAAATGAACATGCCAATACTAACTTCACCACACACTAGAAAGTTGTCATCTACCTTCTTAAAATCCACTTCTTAAACGAATCTGGTTTCGTAAAACTTAAAAGCTTCTGAAATTTTATAAGCTTTGAATTGTTAGCAAGTGCAATAAATATGAGTTATCGTAAAATACGATACAAGGTCGATCTCACTCACTATACGGGTACATCAATAATGCTTGTGGAAAATTCCTCACTGTTTAGAGCGTAGGGATCTAAATTGTCCATTGCACTTAGTTTTTCATAGTAACGGACCTCCACTTCATCAGAAAATTAAAAAAAAATATTCATGAGACATTGTTAATTTTCCGACAAACACAATTCTTTAACTAAGATAATATACGCGATGCAATGCATAGAATGCAATGTTATGCCCGAGCCATTTGGCCATTTTGAAATATCATGGCTTAATGCTTAATGGAAATACTCTATGACCTTACTATCTCACCGCTACCATTCTAAATTAGTATTTGGGATGGAACAGAGGAAGCTATGTGGCAAGCGTGTACCATGTACCACGTTACACGTTTAAATAAATGAATAAAGTATGTAGAAAAAATGAAGGAACTGATATTGCGTTCAGATCTAAGGAAATGATCTTTTATTTTATTTCTGAGAAGTGAATTCCCAATCCTGATAGAACTTGTAAACGGGTGCAGCTGCAAACAACCCATGGGATTTCCGCAGTCGCAGTCGATCTCCTGGCGCTTTCAGTCTTCAAGGATAGCACAATTTTTTTGTTTTTAACTTCTCCGGGTTTTCTCACGAACCTGCGATGAGTGAATCGTCCTCCATTTCACGAAATAATATAGTAAGTGACACATTAAGCTCAGTAACCGTTCTCGTGTGCAGTACATACTGCTCAGTACTCATAATAATGCACTCCACACTGACCACTCTACTCGATTTCATGTGTACCTACATACATACAATGCATATATAGAGTCTAGCTTTCTCGTCGCTAGACTCTTTCCCTTTGCTGAAAAAAATAATAAGCATTTTGTAGGTACTTTCAAGATATGATGAATAGATGAATTAAAAGGATTCTGACGACAGCTTCAAATTAATTTTCTGTTAATAGGTTGGAGTTTTATGTATTTCTAGTTAAAGGCTTTCAATCTTTCAATAAAATCTCCTGAGTTTTAATTCTTTGAAGTCAAATTTGTATATTCATCAAAATGACGAAATCTTTCATCTTAAAAGTTCGAAACTTGACAACTCTTAAGTGGGCCTTCTAAACTTTAGAAGATCTAATATTCTTACAATATTAAACCTGAAATCAAATCTAAAAACAAAGTCCATTGATTACATATAGGTTCACAAACTTTCCTCTCAACGTTTCATGCCAATAAAAACCTTCTCCTTTCGATTTTCCTGTAGCTTTAGAACATCGCGATTGCTGTACTTGTGGGAGGACGAATAAAACTGAGAACGAAGGTAGATTGTAAAACTAGTATTTTATAGCAAGAAAAACGGCGTTCCATGGGATTCTTTGCACACTTCTCTTTACGTAGAGTTTAATATTCCCAAGATTCGTACTTCGTAAGTTCCTGTATTGTAGGAATAGAAAGGATGTAACAAAAGTGCCAATTGGACTGGATAGTTATTGCTAACTTACTGTCAGCTACTCACTGCCGATGCATAATATAAATTTATTGTTTACTGCTCATTTCATTCTGCATCCCCATTTTTGAAATACTACAAGCTTTTCGAACAATGGGGGTCTGCAGCTGAAGCAGTAATCGGCATGAATTACAATTGCGGAAAATTGTAGCGTAGAAGTTTGCCCCAGGGCGAAAATCAGATGGAATTATACTTCTTTCAGTGGATTAGTCACTATGATGGGCTTCAATCCTTGCTCATTTTGTTAGATTGTATACTTGTATATGTATCCATTATGGTGATGAAAAAAATCAGTTTTCCAATTTTTGTCAAATCGACCGTATAAAATTGTTATAGGGTCCAAAAAAAAGGATTCACTGAAAATTCGAACAAAATCGGTTCATACGCTTTAAGGTTTCTCATATGGGTAATTTTCAAATTGTAGACAAATTTTGGCACCTACAGTGGCAATCACATTACCATTAGGAATAAAATATTTCATAACGGAAATTGATCTTATCACATCTAAAAATGTTTAATCCAAAAGGGGCAGTTATGAAAATAATAAATAATAATGAGATTCGTACAGGATTCACGGAAAATATGCAGTCTTTCCAATGTATTAATAACAAATGTACCTACCTGTGCTGTAATATAATTTCCAAAACATCTTTTCCCTTCTAATTGACTTATTTAGCTCACTTCTTGAGATCTGCATGTTTATAAATAGAGGTTAGGAAACAGTAAACAAACCGGCCTACCCGATCCACGCGCACGCGCATATAAGCAGTCGTACGCTCTTCTATTGTACCGGACGGTAATGATGTGAGAAAAATTATGATGTTTAGCCTTTTTTGATATTTATAAAAGAATGACAGAATTTAATCATAAAAAGTCACCTACTTATGGAAGAAAACACCGTTGAGCAAGTAACGGAATGGTTTTTATAATTTTTTTTTCACTCCGAAACTGGTTTTTAACGCACGTACGGCGATGACGTTTTTGTTGTCAAAATGCACTTTTCAGTTTTAATATCAGATTTACAAAAAAAGAGTAAATATTTTAAGCTCAAATTAATAGAATCTTGTATTAAACGATACGCTTCATATTTCTGTATTCATTACACAACTGTAACTACAATATTTTACATGAGAAAAAGACGTACGGTAATGACGGCTGAAAAGACAAAAATCTAGGGGCAGACTTTAAGATTTTCACAATATTATCAATTTGACTTAAAAAATGTGCATGTATTAAATTTATGTTCATATAAAGGTTACAAACTTGACACGTTAAGCATTTTTTAGGTTACTGTCTGAAAAAAAGCAGAAAATCAGTTTATCCTTGTGCAAAGTGATGGGACGCCGAACGGTAATGACGTTTCAGGTGTTCTTACATTAAATTAAAGTAAATAGGAACAGAAATGAAAAAAAAAGAACTGACCATTTTGTAGAGGATGATAATAAGTATTAATTGGAAGAAAAATCAGTACGAGTTTCTAAGTTAATGTTATATTACTGGGACTTCAAGTCTGCCTTCAATTTGACAATTACCCATATGTTAATTAACATTGCTAGAAACGAAAATCGAAAAAATTACCCCTTAAGGCGTCAATCTATAAATTGAGAGTTTTGCGATATACTGCAGATTATTTTTTCAAATACATGTATATATATATATATATATAATTTTTAAATAATTTCATATTGTTTGAACAATTGATTTTTATTGAAAAATTGCAAAATAAGGTAATTTTCTAAGACAAACGAAAATTTTAAGCAATGCAAAGAGCCATTGGATACATTGTATCAACTTTCTGAATGTTTAAATAATCGATAAGTGTCTACATGTATATTTTTTAGGTAAGAATGCTATAGAAATATTTTTTATTAAATTAAGATTGAACAGAAATCTTTTTTATCATGAATAATTGTATGCAAAATGATGCATGAAAATGATTCAGAATTGACAAAGAGACTTCTAAACTACCTCACTTTTCGGCTCATTGAAGACAAAAATAACCAATTGAAAAACGAGGGAGAAAAGGGGAAAAGTCAACCAAAAACCAACCTCTCACTTTTTCCTTTATCCGTCTTTTTTATACTACCAGGGAACCAACATGTTTCGGAGCCAATTTAGACACCCTCATCAGGGATTATTCATAAGAAACTACAAGGTATGATGAATATATTATTATGCTAATTAAAAAAATCAGAACATAATACCTGTAAATAAAAATAATATCGATACGTGTACACTCGCATACACATATACACACAACACATATCACTTTTTAAAAAAGAGATTA
>CAKNXH010001019.1:24761-42276 GCA_932178445.1 Andricus quercusramuli
CGAAAAATTAACAATAAAAGTTATGACTTAGCTTTTGCGATTTGATTGTGATTCTTCTCCTGGAAGCTTCTTCTTAATTTTTGGGTTGAAATTTCGGAAAGGCACTAAGTAGCACGTTTACGGGAAATTTTATTTGCTTATTATTATTACTATTCTTATTATTTTAAAGTCATAGCGCAAAGATATTATTACGACCTTTTCCTAAGACGTTAGAGTTTGGACTGATTGCTATCGTGTCAGCACATGTTTTCCTTTTCTTTTTTTTTTTTTTTGTACAGAATACAAAGGGGCGGAAATTTAGACACTTTAAAATTTTTCGAAGAACCCTTAAAAACCAACAAACACTGAAAATTCGTTAAAATCACTCCTAAAACCTCAAAGACTTGAAAATTCTCTCACGTTAGAAAATATCCTATCATATTTCAAAAATTTTCGCTGAATAATAAAACTGACGAATTGGAGTATTCGCGAACAGTTTATAATATTGCATGATGAAATATCCAAACTGGAAAATTTCCGAATTATGAAATTCCAGCACAATAAAGTCCCCTCAAAAAATTATAAAACCACAAATGAAGGAAATAATTATATTGAAAGCCAAATTCCAGATTTAAAAATTTTTTTGTACTTCTAATTTCGACTCCGGGATCCTTCCAATTTTTTTCTATTGCATTTCTATGCTAAGAAACCACCGCACATGTTCAGAAAAATGTTTAAACCATAAGTTAAAAAGGTAATTTTATTCAATGTTAAAATATACTTTTTTTTAATTCAATATATTTCCAATTTCGATTCCTGAGTTTCGGCAATATTATTTCTAGTGCATTTTTGTCGCACTAGAAAGTTTCCAGGTACTCGAAAACAATTGTTCTCATACTCATTGAGCCATTTTTTCCTAATAAAGCAGTGAATTAATCATCGATTTTCTCTTAAGAAATATAATTGATAAAAATCCGCAAAAAGTTGGAAAGACTTTTTTGACCTACAGGTATGTACAAAAATTAAAAATCAGGAAAATTTTAAAACTCTGCGTACAAGAAATTTGTTAATACTTTTTTTGAGTGTGGATAACCAAGCTACATGTCTATCAATTTTAAACAGTCTATACATTTTCAGAATACCAATACGCTATTTTTTCGATTGTTTATGATATGTTTATGAAATATTTGTGGAATTTATAAAATTCAAAACCTTGCACATTTCGTAAACTTTCATTATAGGCTAAAAAAATTATGTTGAAATTTATTTACAAAATAAATCCATCGTATGAAGAATGATAACATTTAATTTATAACTAGTTGTTTGAGTTTATTTGTGGTTCAAATTATACTACTATTGATTTCTTCCTCTGATATTGACCTATTCTACTGTTTTGGTGAATTCTATTGCTGCGATACTCTTCAATAGCGCCGTAATTTCCGCGTAATAATTGTCTAATAATGCATAATAATCATAAAGCGTGATAAGGCGTTCAAATGCGTAATAAGGCGTAATATGTACTACTCCGTACAAGTTTTTGACGAGTGAATGCCCCCTCGCGAGGAAATAACGTTGGAGTTCAAGCAATTCAATTGAAATTGAAAAGAATTTAAGGAGATTCCAGGGACTCTATGAAAAGTCTAGAGATTTCATCGGTATTTTAAGGTATTTCATTGGAATTTAAGGAATTTTATTGGAATTCAAGATATTTCTCCGGAATTTAAGGGATTCTATTTCAATTGAAGGATCTTGTTGGAATTTGACAGATTTTCTGATATTGCGTCGTATTCCAAGATATTTAATTGAAATTAGAGAAATTTCATTCTTCAGAATTCCTTTGAAATATCTTCTTGATTTAATACTCCTTAAATCTCAATGAAGTCTCTTAATTTGCAATGACTTTCCTTCTATTTCAATGAAATATGGGAATTTTATTGGATTTCGGGGAGTATCGATTATATTTCAGGGTATTTCGTTTTTCGAATTCCTGTTAATATTATTGAAATTCAAGGTGTTACGTTTTAATTTCAAATAGTCAGTAAAATTCGAAGGATTTCATTAAAATCCGTGAGATTTCATTAGCATTGATGAGATTTCATTAAAAAACAAGGGCTTTTAATTCGAATCAACATATCTCATTGAAAGTCAGCGAGTTTCACTACAATTCGCATTTTTATAATATCTCTAAAAAAATCATGCCAGCATTTAAGAACTGCCCCACTTAAAGCGAAGAAATCGTTAAGGATACCTAAAAAAAATGTGAAATTGAAAGTAATACTGAAAAAGATCAACCCTGAGTGCAAGTGAGTCTCAACTCATAGGGATTGCTTGCGGAATCACAGGAGTCGAGACCAGTCGCTCCTACGAATTAATCCTATTAGAGTAACGCCTCACCTTCGAACATTTCATCGTCATCCTTCACTGATCACTGCGAGTGCGAATGCGAATGGCGATGCTTTTACGTAACTGATGATGTTTCCGTTTATTTATATAACATAGGCTGGGGAGATGGATTATGCTTGGATGGTTCATCTGTCGTTCCGTCTGGTTCCGGTGCGCCGCCTTTCCATGTGCCAATTGAAATGCAGAATTCCCTCTCAAAACACCCACAAACTCGAATTTAGAAATTCGTTCACTCTCTAGCCTAAACAACACGGTTTAGATATGTTTTGGACGTTCTCACATACAAATCTGTTCCAAATCATATGGACCATCTTATGGCAAATTACATCACGTTCAAAATCGCCCGGTTACCAGTATAGCTGGATATTTAACCCATTTACTAGGTCGTTAATTAATTTACTTTTCGCTTTATTACCTTGTATATGCTTTCATAGGTTACGATTTACTCAAGTAAGGCAATTTTTCATTATACTGATTAATACTTGCTTAATCTTGGTTTTCAAGAATTTTATATTTCATTCACTTCAACACTTATTCCGCAGTAGCAAAATATCTTTCGTTAAATTTTCGATCGAATCATCAAAAAGACGACTGATGATTGGCCCAGGCTTGGAAATCTCAAGGTGTGAAATCCAACTTTTCGACCTGATTTCAATAGGTCTTATCTGTGAAACACGAGGCTCCAAATCGATAGCAAAAACCAGCGCCAAAATGTTTGTGATTTTTTCTCGAATACCGTTTTTTATTCAGTGACCTTAAGGCCGATGATTTACGGTCATGCAACTACAAAAGCATCGCGAAGAGTTAATAATCCACGAGATAGTCTCTATTGCGGGATTATTCATATATGGTGTTGGATCCTTGGTCCAAGCTCTCGCTTTTGTCTCGTCGGGAATCGATGTGCTTTGCTTTTCTCATTGTGTGTTCTGATCTGCTGTTCCTGCTGTGGAGATCTCAAGCGCTGTTCATAAGTAGCAATAGGTAATATGGTAAGTGCAGAATGCAGATACGAGTACATTACATGCGAGTTACTCGCGAGGGAAGAAGAGAATGGGAGAGGATCCGTGCCACTCGGTCATAGTGAATGTACCGTATCATACCGACCGTACCGCTTTGCATCACTGCTAGGGCAGAACTACCTCCTTCTATACCTCCAACTATTTTTCCTGAGTTACGTAGAAATGTAGTTTCAACATCCTCGATCAACGACCAGAACTGCTTCCTCCTTCGACCGATATATATACATGCGCAATGTACTTTTAGATCATCTGAATGAACATTTTCATTATCGCTAATGTACATCTTCAAATTCTATACTTCTTGACCCACTAAATGTCAATATGTCACTTTTCTATCCAAAGGGGTGTTAAAGCGTTACAAAATTAATTGACATTTACGTATAAAGGTGTGAATTAGCTATAATTTGCAATGAAGCTGCCAACTGTTTCTTCATTAACTAACGCTTTCATTCTTTTTTGGATCAAAAAAATAACATCTTGGGATTTAATGCGGAGTAAAAGCTTGTGATATGAACAAAAAACTCATATGAAATCACTGTCACACTATCTCATCAAAGCCTCATCATTGACTCAAATTATATAAAAAAAGTTGGCAATAGTTGACAATTTATTGATAGTTGTCAATACAGCAACGCTTCGATTCAAATTTGGATCACAAACGATACCTTCAGACTTGTGCGGATATCCTTCCATTGTAAGGATATCCAAATATTGCAAACAATTAATTTACAGTGAATTTGTAAAATAGTTTCAACATTCAAGAGATTTTTGCAGTTAAAGTTATATTTAACATGTCACACGGGGTAACACGGGGTGCGTCTCACACCACACGGGCTTCTCGACTTTTTCCGATTGTCTACGTTTTTTTTCAAGTATTTTTTTTCGAATAATTAAATTATCACTGAGGCTTTGGAGATAATTTTTTTGCTATTCTGTATTGTTCCAACATCACTCATGATTTTTTTCTCAGTTAAAAATATCTGAAGGTGTATTTGGAGGTATGACCGTGAAACTGGGTTAATATATTGGGTTCAACCTACCCAGATAGCAAGCGTGCGACGCACGTTACTCGCACTGCATGCGAGGCACGCCGTGCGTGCCGAAACGCAGCGTTACCGCTCGCACTTCGTGCAGGCACATATGTGCGAGGCATATGAGTCGCATATCGTGATACCGCCTGATCACGTGGCAAGAAAAATCCATATAACATGGTGTTCCTTTCGGTTGTGGTGGTTAGGCTAGGTCGTTTATCGATTCGTTATTGAATGTTGACAATTTGCAGTCTTCTTGTTCGTGGGCACTTAGATATATTTCATAATTTATATGTACGTACAATTTATTTCGGAGTGCAAACGGTTTTCGTGTTCAGTTTATTTTATATTTCATTTGATATTTTAATACTTATATTTTGTAATGTATCGTTTAGATCATTTTGACTCGCAATGTATTTTTTTTTTAAGTGAAAAGAGAGAAATGATTTTTAAACATTGCCATATGTTTATCCAAACGTGTATAGCAAATAAGAGAACACTTTATTTCATAATTGACACAAATCCAGTCAGAGTTACGTGAAATTCTGAAAATATTGATTAAATAGTGGCACATAACCTCAATTTCTGGTGCGGTAAACAAAACACCGCCGTAGATTGCACTTTCAAAAATCAAAATAAGTAGAAAATATACATTGAACATACTGAAAAATTTCCCTACCATACATTCTCCTGATTATTATAGTAGAGAACGCGCAGTTTTCGAAATTATGAAGAGATTCAAGACAAGGTAGATAAAGAATATTTTGTTTTTTCCCATTCCTCCCGCAGCAAAATTTTTGTTTCAGAACGTTTTCGCACGAAACTTTTTTTGTTTATCCTGTTACCTGCCTTTTATTCAACAATCTATATTTAAATATTGTACATATATATATACCGTCCGCAAGAACCTGCAACGTGTACTCGCATTATACCAGCACGACGTGATATACGCACGACGTGCGACGCACCTGTCACGCATATGAGGACGCATCTGCGTCATTGCTTGCGTGCACGCCGTGCGACAAAATCCGCACGCGTGCGACGCATGTGCGTCGCACTATGCGCGCATATTGCTATCTGGGTACAAGCGAAGTCAGACAAATGTTGACATTTCTACTATCTTCCAACCTATTTACATAACTAATTTTACAATTTAAAAAAAAATTATTTAACTTTTTCAACCGAAAATTCTTCACTCAGAGTTTCTCCGATTCGTGTGTTGAAAACACGAAGTAGTATAAGGATATCCTACTCTATGGGCCATTTCAGAAAATTGTACTCCCATTTTTCCGTGCCCACATCCTATAGCACTTCAGATAACGTATTCTAGCGCCTCTTGCGGAAACCCATTATAATATAGGTTTTAGAGTTGGTTTTCAACAGTTTCAAATTTTCTCATGAGAGGCGCTAAAATATACTTTATCTGGTATGCTGTGGGTATGCTACAGGAAATGGGCACGGAAAAATGGGGGGTATCCTTATATTAGAGTTGGATCTCCTTATACTACTTCGTGATTGAAAAGGCCTACTGAAGTGTAGTCAAAACGTTTAAATATTCCCATTTTTAATCAATTTTGACCACACGGAAAAAATAAGTTTTTACAGCTTACGGAACTAATTCGAGAGTAGCGGATATGGCAGACAGTTTAGTCGAAGTCAGAAAGGTCTGGTTATAAAAAATGCGATGACCTATTCTTACTATATATACTGTATATTATGTTATTTAAAATACTTATTACTTTTATTTTTTTTTGTACAATTTATTAATTTCTCTACTAATTTTTCCTACATCGGATTTTACTACAGAGAATAGTAAGGATTGCTATTACCAAATAGGAAATCTTCTTATAAAAATAGTATAACTTATTATTTATGTATTAAAATGTCAAAATTTAAGCATTTTCCCCCCATTTGCTATCCGTTTTAGTAATTTTTCTAACCTAAAGTTTCTCAGTGTAGATATATAGAACTCTATATCAGAGTTCCGGAAAATGTAAATTGGAGTAGATTTAAAATATGTTAGAGCAATTTAACAACGAAACAAATTATTTTTGATTATTATTACTCTTAATTTATTGCACACATACAAACTTATTGTCACTTATGCATATGATTAGACGCATGCTCAAACTTTTTAAAAAATCTTAATTAATCGCTGAGGTTCGAACAGTACAAACATTACGCAACCATGAATCTAACTCACGCCGCGCCGCAGACTCTAACCAATTGAGCGATCGAATGCTTGGACTTTCATGTGGAAATTTTGGCTATAATTTCAGACATAGGATAAATATAGGTAGGGGAGACCGGGGTAAAGCCGGAATTGTTTTCAATTGATTTTTCAATAATAAAGTTTGGGTTTTCTGCAAAACAAGATATATGAAGTGAAAGGATATACACTTAGCTGCATAAAATTTTTTTTCATTGCAAATTATTTTTTTGGCAGGCGGCGTCTTGGGAGAATAGGCTGAAAAGTAGAATACAACGCCGTAACGTCTAGAAAAACGTGTGTTTATTTTTTATGTTTGCAATATAACCCCAATCGCCCACACTTTTCTCTGGGGGCGCTTGAGCATAAAGGTGCGTTCACACAAAAATTGGTGGGCTTTTCGAACTGATGTTGCCGAATTTGCCCCGGTCTTACCTATCCTAACTTATAAGTGACTTTTCGGTATCGTCAATTTGATGAATAGTCAATTTAAAAAAATTTGAATGAAAAATTTTCAATTCATCTTTTATTGAATAAAATATTTTTTAATCAACAAAAGTCTCCAAAAAGTTCTTATATTTTTAAGTATTTTGTACCAACAATTTTTCTTACGAAAGAATTTACATTTTTGGAAACACTCAAATTACTGAGCAAAACATCGAAATGTGGAAAAGAAATTCGTTAGAACTCCTCGAAAGGAACAACTCTATTTTTGAACTTCAATTTCGTCTTTTCACCTTTTTAACTTTTTCATGTTTTATCTTGTGGATTTTGAAATAATGAGAAATCCCCTACATCAAAGTTAAAAAGAAAAGTGCAATTATCGTCATCAGTTTGAAAAATATACCAAGTTTCATGCTTTTCTTAACACGATCCTAAATTAGATGTGCAGCCGCTATTATCATATATTGGAACTAAAAAAAATTAAATTATACTTTCTTAGAAAATATGTAGTTGCTCATTATCTTGCTGGTATTTTTGGTCGACATAAATACGAAAAATGCGAATCTAAAAAAAAATGTTCCATGTAGATATTACTGCGGGTTGGCATGAGCTAATGACAACTACTGTGGTAACCCAATTACTACGCTGGTAATACTGCTATTTTATTTCAAGTGAAGTTACCAATAATTTAGTAGATTTAAACCTTGTAATTAGGTTTTATATTTTTGATCACATAATCGGAGCATCCACGGTAATACCCACACTTACCCTATGCCTATATTGATAAAAGCTCTCCAACTTTTAGGGAATATTGTCTAAGATATTTAAGTAAAATATTCTCCAAAATATCTCCAAAAATTTTTCAAATTTTTCGAGGCAAAAATCCCAAACTTTGGACTAATTTGCGTTACTATAATTTTGGGGACAATTCCCAAGCAAAATTTGTGCTGTGTAATAATCAAGGTATTTAATTGAAATTCGAAGGCTTCGATTGGAATTCAAAAGAATTTGATGTAATTCGAAGGATCTCATTAAAATTCAAGGAATTTTATTGAAATTCAAGGAATGTTATTAAAATCAAGGGACTTTGCTGAAATTCAAGAAAGCTTTATAATTCAAATTATTCCAACAAAACTCAATAGAGATTTTTTTGTGGAATTTTAAGGATTATTGGAATTCTTGGGATTTTATTGAAATATAAGAGATTTGAGGGAGCTTAAGGCATTTCATTGAAATTCCAAAGACTTTCGCAGAAGTTGTATTTCAAGACATTTTATTGAAATTTCAGAGATTTCATACGAATTAACGGTGTATTTAATTGGAATTAAAGGTATATCCAATTGAAATTTAAGAAATTTAATAGGACATCTGTATGTGGTACATTATAATACAAGGTATTTCATTGAAATCCATGTAATTTCTTTAGAATTACTTGAACAGAGAGGGTGATAAACATTTTTAGTAAGGATGGCATAAGCAAGTGCAGAATGTTGTTTGTAGTCGAAGACACGTGTACACGACCGTTTTCTGCTCATTTTTATGACGTACAACCCCATTCAAAGGCATTTCCATCACGGAGAAACTACGTTCATGTTTCCTGGATGCGGGTCATAAGAAGTTGTCAGAGTTAACCGTACGAAACAGTCATCCGGGGTCAGGTTAAAGGACTGTATACCTTACACTCTCTCCAATAGAAGCTGATACGTCACTTTTGTTCCACCACATTATTGAATAGTGAATACTGACGGTAATACATGAAGAAGATCCTCCACGCTCAAGGTAATTTCAAAGAGGAATGAAGATGAATTTAACTGCATTAGGGTGACATTAGACAACGATATATTCTCTTCCTTCGACATTCTTGAAGAAATCATGAAGGAGTGTGCACAGCATAGATCGAATATCTCTACTCCACACCAAAACAAGCATCAGCTATAAAATTTGGTTCCAAGTGATTATCGTAGTGATAAGAATGGTCTATAACCAAGGTACTCTCACTACAGTCTTTCAAGTTTATTTAGCTTATTTCAAGTTTATAATACGCGCGCATAAGTAGCATAAAGTTTTTCGTACTATGACCAAGGTAGTCAACTATCTAGACTATTTAGTTTTTCCGTTTATTTCAAAAACCTCCCCCCCCCCAAACAAAAAAAAAGTTCTTCAGTGGTAAGGTCCGGCCGTCCCGCATTTTGGGTCTATATAGTTGGCTACCTTGTCTATAATGGTAGTGTGTTGTATGACAACATGTTATGAATCAATGAACCTGTATAATTGGCAGATTCAGAGATACCAATTAATGAGGGAATTTGTACTAAGAATTAAATTTAGATAAATTTACATGTTTTCGATAGATTTTCACTGACCAGAAGCAAGTTTCTTATCTTAATTACGGTTCGAATGCGAATCAATGGTATCGGATTAATAGATTACGCTCAAGAATGATAACTTGAGCTTTGCTCTTGTCTGAAACCAGTTTTTTTCTGTTTAGACTTTTTTCCTAAACATTAAACCAAATTCACTTAAATGGAGTGAATTAAAGATCAAAAATATATAAATGAATTTAAAATTGGAAATCTTTGAAAATGAATATGTGTTTCAATTATAATATTTATGTGTTGGTTGGCAATGTTTACTTTACGTGAGGAGTAACTTAATATCAAGTTAATCATTTCTCTTGGACCGAACCTATTGGCGACATTAATAACATATTTCATAAGAACAGGTTGGCGTAATCGATAATACTTGACGTGTACTCTACTCCGTTTACTTCGCGGATAAGCGGAAAAGGATTTCAGTGTACCGAGCATGCATCGTCGACGCGGTGAGGGGGTCGTAGTGCAGGTCTGTATATCCAGGCCAGTTTGCAGTTTTCTATAAAAGCCAAGTGCTAGTTCTTGGTACGACTGTGCTCTGGAGGTGGCATCTTCCGCGCTCGTTCACCCATTTTCTATACCATGACCTGTTCTCTCTGACATTTGGAACCTAGAGTGCAAACTATGTAAAATAGAATATACAATCACGATAGGCTACATCTATACTATATTCAACATCACGACCTTTACTAAACAGGTCTTTTATCTTCTGCAACAAATGAAACAAATTATGTAGTGTTTTGGATCATCAAATTATCATTTATTTATGTTCAGTTGGTTCTTTCACGACATTATTACATTCTCGTCTCATCATGATGAGAAGGATTAGTCTTACGTGAAAACTGTCGATCACGGATTCCTTAACAATCTCCACGTTTTGAGACCCCCCTGAATCCGAAAAAATAGGTTTTACGCTGGCGTCTGTTTGTCTGTCTTTTCTACATTATGTTCAACTCTGTTATATCAAATGTATATTATATTTATTTGTGTACCTCGGTCGGGGACTGCTTATTCATATATTGCAAAATAATTTGCACATTTTATTTTTCATGCTTACTTAAATATTTGTTCCTTATTTTGCACTAATTTTTATTCTCAGCTACCCGGAAAAATGTAACATTCCATTATATTTATGTTATTACAATTCATAGGCTCAAAAACGATTACAGACACAAAAATAGGTAAGTTAAACGACTAGTCAAGGAGAGTGAACATAAAACCAGAACAGAAGAAGAGAAAAAAATACAAAACAACTTTAAAGGAAGCAAGAAACTAATATTTCAAAAGATGGAGGGAGGTAAGAATACAGAGTTTGTCAGCATGAGAAACAGCACAGGTGAAATGCTATATGATACAGACGGGATTGTAGACGCTTTGATATAAACTATTTGTCGCCACACTTTTCTGTCCTGGCATACTCCTCTAGCTTCCTTCACGTCCATGCAATTTTTCATTCAAGCTCTCCTGTTTCTACGGCTTCTTATGTCTTCGGATTACGGTCTCATTCACACATTCTAACCATTCTTTCCGCGGTCTGCCTCTGGGCATACTGCCATTTACTTTACCGTTATACACTTGTTTTGTTAGACGTTCATCTTTCATTCTTTCAACATGTCCGAAACATCTTAACTGATTTCTTTCCCATGTGTTAACTATTTTCTCTTTTGCACCATATTCTTCGAGGATTATTTCGTTTCTCACTTCGTCCATCAGTGTTTTCCCGCAAAATGTGCGCAGAGTTTTCATGCCAATTGCGTTAATTTTACTCTTATCTTTTTTTGACAGGTCCAGGCCTCACTACCGTACAGCACAGTCGGTACAAACATAGAATTATGAATTGCCATTTTAGCATTTTTTGATATATTTTTACTTCTGAGAATGGACCCTGCTCTACCGATAACCTTCTGACCCTCGTTTATGCGTCTATCTAACTCTCCATCTATCTTCCCGTCACTAGTGAATAGGCTACCTAGATATATGTACTCATCAACTTGTTCTAATCTCTCATCATTTAGGACAATGTTGCTCATTGCTTTCTCACCTTTTCCGCCAAACACGATGATTTTTGTTTTATTTACGTTAATTTTGAGGCCCATGTTCTTCATTCTTGTATTAAGTTTATTCAACATTCTCTGCATGTCCTAGATGACCTAGATTGATTCTGATATAACAACCTTGTCATCTGCGAAAGCCAACCCACGTACCCTCACTGTCCTTTTTTAACGCCTTGCATAATATCGAACCAGTTACTCAGTTTCCCATTTATCCTTACACTCGCTTTGTTACCTGCATATATTGTTTTCATTGCTTGTAGGAGCCATTCATTGACTCAGTTCTCTTTAAGGACTCCTCAAAGTTTACTTCCATCCACCCTGTCAAATGCTTTTTCTAGGTCAACAAACGAACAGAAAACTTTCTTTCCTACTTTCAAACTTTTTTCTGTGATCTGTTTTAAGCTGAATATTTGATCCGTACATGGTCTTTCTGGCATAAATCCACTTTAGACTTCCGATACATTTTCTTCTGTTATTTTTATTACCCAACAAATAAGTATTTTTAAATATATTTTACTTACGGAACTGAATAAGCTGATACCTTTGTAATTATTGCAGTTGGTTTTATGTCTCTTTCCTTTGTATATTGGTACGATAATCGCTTTTTTCTAGTCAGCTGGAACTACTCCGGTTCTTCCATCTCGATACATAAATTTATCAATTCGCACAACTTGTGAGGTATGTACTCGCCACAGTATTTAAGCATTTCAGCATTGATACTGTCTACAGCAATAACCTTACCACTTTTTTAAGGTCTTCGTTGATTCTCTTCAAATGTAATTTGTTAATGTTATTTTTATGATATTGTTTTGCATCATGAAAATAATAACACCTTATTCATGTTCATATACTGAGTTAATTCGTTTAAATATAAATTTGTTGTTATTTTGATGATAGGATATAGTCGTAAAATTGTTGCTTAGGGGTAGTTTCGGATGCAGGTGCTGCGAGCGGAAATCTAAGTATAAGGATGAGGAATACAAAAACAGATGAATATAAAGACCAAAGAGTGAGTCGTCTCCAGTAAGGATCTGGCTGGATATACGATCCAACCGACGAAAAAATTAATTGCCGGATGCAGTCCAATCGATTCCCACGATTCGACTACGCGGGCTCCATCAGAATCGATCTGGCCCATTATCGTCGATAAAACTGGCTCGTGGTAGACTGGTAGTTATTTTGCCTACTATATACCACACATACGCACTTGGTTTCACAATTGTTCGCTTTCATCCGTTAACGGAAATCCGTCCCATGTTCGTTCATGCCTCGTGGTAATGAACTTCTTATTCCAAACCAACAGCTACGAAATCAACCATTTCAATAGGAAAGTAGCGTGAATAGTTTTTTCGAATTATATAAATTTTAATTCCTAGATATTTTCTGATGAATTCTTTCAATTTTTTTGAGAGATTAAAGATAGTGTGCATAATTTCGTCGAGTTTTCAGAGCCTGTAACTGTCTCTTATAGGTCTGGATTCGTGCTTGATCTCCTGCAATATATCGAAAACGTGAAGATCGCAAAGAAGATCCTTAACGTGATCACGTGGATGTAAACTGGCATGTATCTAACCGGAGGGCAAGTGAAAGTCTCTCGAAAGGCGACGTACGTGTAGATTGTACACCTACTATATACGAGAACCTCTTACTTCATCCACGCGCATCTATACGCACGTCATCCTAAGACATGCACACTTCAGCCTTTGCTCCTTACCTCCGCAAAAGCTGAAAAATAGATGCTATTATATTATCCTGCATTGAACAACCTTAATAGGCCACCAGCACAAAATTCCACTAGGTCAAAGTTCGTCTCGAAACTTTATTATCTTTTGTAAAATGTAGACAGTGGCTATACATAGGCTGAAGCCTAGGGCGGCAAAATTTGCTTTGATTCAAAATCGAGTAGTTAATTTCTGTTAGTCTAGGGACGGCGAATTTTTGTTAGTCTATTTGCGACAAATACCGAAATCCGCCACTGAATGTATACATCTAAGCAGGATAAAAATAATTTTGATTATAGTTCAAAGGATAAATCATGAAAGAAATTTATATGCGATATTATTATTTTAGATAAACAAAAAATATGAAAATCTGGCTACTGTAAAGGATTTAATTTAAATGTCAGATCTAGATCTTGCTTCCTTTTTTATTTTGAAATCTGGGTCCTGAATAAGTGAAACCGCTCTCGTTTTTGACCTAAGGCTGTTCGACTTTTTACACAAAGTGTTCTATTTATTACCGTGCGAAAATAGTTTCAGGCGGTTACACAATCGTAACAAATTCTTCCTCGTTATGGTCCCTTTCTTCCCGCCTCCTCAGACAGTCAGAATCCATTTACAGTGAATCCTCTACAATGGTTCGCACGTGCTTTGTAATTATACATTCTTATTGTTTCAAGAGAACGTTGGCTCACGATAGATTCGAAAAGTAATTGCTTCAAGGTCGCTCTGGTTTTACGAAATTCTAAATAATCACGCCTAAATGGAGAAAAAATATAGACCTTCAAAGAAGTACAAAGTCATAGAAACTACCCAAAAAATCTCAACTGAACTTTAGAAAGTTTTCTGCATAAGTATCAGATGTTCAAAAAATTTGTCTGGGTGATGGATAACAATCTTAAAATACAGTGTAGAAATAAGAAGAATAGTGAATTTACAAATATATATATATATATATATGACTGAAGATAAAATACGATCTTTGACAAAATCCATCTATAAAATACGATTGTTTCATAAGAAGAGAGGAAAGAATAAAATTGAAAATACATTAATTTAAAGAATAATACAGACAGGATATTAATATCTAGAAACATTTTAGAACTCAGATCGTGGGTAGATACATGAGGTCTCTCTTCTTCTCCAGTGACTTTACTTTCACACTCGTCTATTCTGGGATGAGATAAAGGTCTGAACATAAGTAAATTTTCGCAGTTTTACGTTTCTACTATTAATCATATATTCCAGTGATGAAAGAGGAAGTTTACTCTCAAAATGTTCCAGGCATAGGCACAGAGCAAGTTCTGATGTATAAAATTCAAAGCATTAATATTATGATCCTGTCAATCGAAATTAATTGTAAAATTTAAGCCTTGACATCGGAAGTCATTCTTATGAGTGATAACGATTTGACTGGCGCGAGAGATTGCCGACCATGGTATTATATTATATGTATTTCTAGAAGGAATACTTCCGCGTGAACGCCAATTGGCTGAGTCGTAAACGTTTGACCTTTCAGGTGAACCGAATAAAAATTTTCAGAGTAATGTTTAAATTACCTGTTTAGATTCCCGTGTTTGTTTTCTGGAATTGATTTCAGTCCTCATTTTATAGAAAGTCGCTTTTTAGAAAAGAAGAAAATTTTTGGTTTTGGTTGATTAGTTTTACAGACATATATAGAAATATAGTGTCCGCGAAATAGGACGCGTCGTTTCCGTATTTCTTTTTCGAGCCGAATTGAAATTTGACCTCCATTATTTTCTACACGTCAGGATTTTCAGATTGTGGATATGTATACATAATTTCGATACATTTTTCATGGCGAAATCCAATGAGCACCTGATATTCTCGATAGCTTGAACACCTTTTGAGATAATTTCAAAAAGGACTATTTAAAAACGTAATCAAATGTAAAAACTTGAAATAAAATATTATATTTTTATTTATCAAATAGAAGTAATTTTCGTCGTTTTTTAATGCAGGAAAATCTGGGGAAAAGGTTTATTTTTACTGCACTAAGCCATCACATGATATATGATAGAGAAACCATCTCTTTCTGTAAAGTTAGCAAGTTGAAAAATATTTCTTCGTGGTGTTCGAATTCTGTCAAATTCGCTAGAATTCTCTTTGAATTCCAGCGAATTCCTGAAAAATTTCTTAAATTTACTACAAGATTATGTCACCAAAAATCTAAATGATTACGAAAAAATGTGGATTTTAGTTCAGCACGAAAAACTACTACACGGAAGCGACACGTCCCATTTCATGGACACACATTTTTGTTGATAATTGATATTACTGTATAAACTTAAAGTCTTACGTCACTGGTCAACAAATTCTAATGTATCTGTGAAATAAAATAAATCTTTTCCAAAGAAATTTTTGGACTATATTCGAATCTTACCTCCATTTATTTCCAGCAACCCTTCTATAAAGATATTTACAACTTCATTTTCTGATGCAAACTTTCTTATCATTGTGCAAAATGATATTGATCATTTTTTTAACATGCGAGAAATGATTTCCAAAAGTTTTTTTCGCACTAAATTCAACGATCACCCCAATTTCCCGATAATCCTGAAGGTTCTCGACATATTCACAAAATACACAAAGAATTAGGGTTTATAGAATCCGTGATATTTAAAAAAATAAATAACTTTTACAAACAAGCGACAGGGATTGGCTTTTAAGTATGCTGAAGAAAATCAAAACCAGAAATTTGTTCTAGCATTCGCCGTTCTTGAAATATAGTGAAAATAAGAACTAGGTAAAATGACAAAAAACACAACACTTTTTTGTCTATTTTTGAAAATGCATATAACACTACCGAGAAGTCTACAAATTTTTGCAAACTGCTGAAATGAAAGCTTGAACCCTAAACTTTGACCTCTACTTCAAGTTCCTTTTCGGTACTTTGCAAAAAATGTTCTTGCAACAATGAAGTGGTGAAAGATTAAAATGTCTATGTCTAATGACATTATCTTCAAAAAATCGTGAAGAACGATACCTGAGACATATTTGAAGAGGTGAAATAGTGATTGTTTGAAAAAAATTCATACGAGTATATGTGCATATGTTTCGAAAATAGTGGGAAATCTTGAAAAGAGGTAAACGAACATTTTTTACTAGATATTTTAAAGAGAAAAAATGTTGCCGAGTAAACTTTTTTCGTATTTTTTTAAGAAAATGAGAATTTTTTATTTTGAGAAATAATCGCACATTTTTAGGATTCTATGCATTTTCGAAAAGAGGCCAAAAAGTGTGTTTTCTACATTACGCCATTCTTATTTTAACTAATATTTCAAGAACGGCGAATGATGCAATATAGTACATTGTGTATCAAGGGCGTAAAGGAGGCAAAATAGCCGTACGCCCTTGATACACACTATACTTTTTGTCCTACCCTCCTTGAAAACAAGCATGTTGGAAAAAAAAATTGTTTGAAAAAAATGTTCTGAAAAAAAATTGTGTGAAAAAATTATGTGTAAAAAAATTGCTGAAAAAAAATTTTGTAAAAAAAAAAAATTTTGAAAAAAAAACTTCGTGAAAAAAAATTTTGAAAAAAAATTTAGTGAAAAAAAAATGTTTAAAAAAAAAAACTTAGTGAAAAAAAATTTTGAAAAAAAAAATTTAGTGAAAAACAAATTTTTGAAAAAAAAACTTGTTCAAAAAAATTTGTTGGAAAAAAAATTATTAAAAAAAAATTAGCCGTTTATGCTCTGTCCCCCCCCGGAGGGGGGGGGGGCTATGAAACCCTAAAAACAAAAATTCAATCATTAAAACATTTCCGCTCAGTGCAGCGTATGTGTAGCGGGCGTAAACTTTCATGGGTAGCGGGCGTAAAGTTTTTGTTGGCCCGGCGACGGACTGAGCATGCGCAAACGTCACTGGGCTAGAAGCAGCCACTTCACGCCTGCTTAACGTGCATGCAATGGCGCGTTTCCAAGGGGGGTCGGACAAAAAATTTCTTTTTTCAGTTTTCTGTAACATACAAAAAAGGATCACCCATCATTTGTGATTATCTCGAGAACCGTTAAAATGATGGGGAAATTGAGTTGGTCGTTAAATTAAGTGTTAAAAACGCATCGAAATCATGTCTTATATGTTTTAAAACAAAATTATCTATATATCATTTCACACAATCATTAAAAAAACTTTGTACAAAAATTAAGTTTATAAGTCAAATTTTGTTGACCAGTCAGTTTGTAGAAAGTAATTTTTTTATAATGAATAGAATGAGTTTATATTTCGGTAATTGTTTATATATATATATATATATATATATA
>CAKNXH010001019.1:42376-65510 GCA_932178445.1 Andricus quercusramuli
TTGTTCTTTCGTTTTTTCGATTTTAACTGCTGCCGGTTTTGACTTGAAGTTTCCCATGTAAAATGCAGGGGAAAATCACTTTTTTCAGTTTTGGATATAATTTTTTACGGTTTGAAAAAATGTGACGGGAACGTATGGAGGCTTGTAGAGAATTATCCAACGAAGAATTTTATGTATCGGGCATATGGGCTTGACATCCCTAACACACCCGTACGAGTCCCTGAAATCTACCCTTAAAACCAAAAATATCAATTCTTCATAAAAAAGATCCTTTAAGCACTGTATTCTCATATTTTTTTACCTAAAATTATTTATATTGGTCTCGTGAAATATTTATTAACGATAATTTATTAATTTTTGATTATTTAAACGAATGGAATTTATTTAAATAATTTTCATTTGAAATTTTTTTATTAAAGTTTATTATTATTTCTTCAGTGGAATGCTTATCAACATTTGTTAATTGATTTGCAAAGTCTTAAACAAATACCATTTGTTTGAATAATTTTTCTCAAACATTTATTTTTCTTAAGAAATAAGGGGTTTTTGTCTATAAATTCGTCGAACTGGCAGTTTATTATCTTTAATAACATACATTTATTTAAAAATATTTTCCAATTCTATAAAAAATAAATTATTCGAGTATGCCTGTGGTCTTATCATTATCAGAAATCCTTGCACCTGTGTATAATTTTATACTTGTTCCAATTGTTTAAATAATTAAAAATGAATATAGTATTATTGCTCAATATTCCAGTAGATCAATAGTAATAATTTTTAGGAAAAAAACGAATTTTCGAAAAAAAATTATTTAAATTAATTCCATTTGTTTAAATAATTGAAAATTAATGAAGAAATGTTAATAAATATTCTTATAGACCAATATACATAATTTTAGGTAAAGAACAAATGGGAATACAGTGCCCAAAAGTAGTTTTTATGGAGAATTGATATTTTTGGTTTTAAGGGTAGTTTTCAGGGACTCATTGGGGTGTGTTAGGGGTGTCAAACCCATATGTCCGATGCATGAAATTCTTCACTAAATAATTCTCTACAAGCCTCTATACTTTCCCGTCACATTTTTTCAAACCCTAAAAACTTATTTCAAAAACTGAAAAAGTGATTT
The DNA here is from genome assembly GCA_932178445.1 of Andricus quercusramuli. Lineage (NCBI taxonomy): Eukaryota > Metazoa > Arthropoda > Insecta > Hymenoptera > Cynipidae > Andricus > Andricus quercusramuli. The sequence continues at coordinate 43,503 of CAKNXH010001019.1, forward strand.
TTCCCCATGAAACTTCAAGTCGAAACCGGCAGCAGTTAAAATAAAAAAACTCAGAATGAAAAACAATGTTGCCATGCATTTTTGAGCCACCCTAATATATATATGTATATATAATCTGAAAAATCGCCCCCGCTCCCAGCGAAATCGCGGTAAAATTTCAGCTGTAACCACGTCTCACGACCGTGAGATGGGTGGTTATGGTCTGCGCGAATTCAATACGATGATCTGGCGAAAGTCTCGTGCACCCTGGGGACACGGAACGACCCAAGGACGACCGCCTTGTGCATCTTCCCCGCAAGTGTCTCAGCATTTTGTTGACACGCAGGGATGCTTTTCAGGCTATTAAAAAGTGAAACCTTGGCACCTCCAAGAGCGCCGATGATCAGGACAGTTAGCTTAATAGAATATTTCGGGTATAACCGTCGCAACTCCCTTATAAGGTAACTTTATACCTTCCTTTTTTTTCTTTCTTCTTCTCAGTGATCCTGAACTCATCATATTCCTTGTACATACACATTCTCTGTACAAAACTGAAAAAAAAAATTCGGTGGCAAAATGTTGTACGATATGAATGAATATATATACATATATATATATATATATATATATATATATATATATATATATATATACATAGGTATGGCAATGTAGTTATAAGATGAGTTTCTTTTTACTCTTTACTATATTTAGTTACTTAGATTAGATCAATTAGGTATTTTAACTGCATCACCAGCTATCTTCATTTCGTAGAGTGCTAATGAGAAAACAATGGCACCAAATGCATAAGGCTAAACTTTAGTTTTGTAATATCTTCGTAATAAATAATAATAGTTATCATTTTATTATTTCAATTATTAGTTCTTCATTAATAAAAACTAATTTCCTAATACATTTACTATGGTAAACAAATTATTTTTTATGAATATATTAACAAAACAAGGTTTAGTTTAGTCACATGCATTAGGTCCATTGTTTTCCCCTCAGCACTCGACGAAGTGAAGTTAGCTGGTGATGAAATGAAAATATTTCATATGAATTTAATTTTTTTTTAATTTGAATTTTTTATCCTCATCATTTTTGGAATCCGTGTCAAGAACAGCTCAGAAAATATTACTTGGAAAATGTTCTTAATTATTGTTGTTGAGGCACTGAATAATAGTTATTTTTAAATCAAATTTCAATTTTTCAATTTACGTTCAAATACCAATTATTTATAACAAATTCCTTGAATTTGTTCACAAGATAAACTTTTTATAGTAACTCTACTATTTATTCATCAGAAGGCAAGGTTCTGATTTTGGAAATTCTTGATTACTGATAACTGCACTCGAGTGGCTGTTTAACGATTTAATCTCTTCGCGGAAAGACTATTGCGTTTACTTGAAATGCGTGCTTATAACTGATTCAAAGCTCGTTACTCACTAATTTTATATTCTTTTCCTGAAACTCAAATTCCACTACTTAAGTACCAAGTTCTCTCAAACTAAGTTAGTTATATATATACCGCAGGGTCTCACTAGGAGCAACTGCCATCTAAAAATGAATCCGGAATATAGAGCGCTATATAGTGAGATGATATATTATATATATGATTAACAACAATTGAAATAAAAAAGTTAATTGTGTTTGAAAAGAAAAAAAAATTGAAATTTAAAAATTTTATATTACTATAGAGAGAGATTAGATACTTGCTAAAGGTTTTGAGGTAGCAAATAAGTAAAACAGACACAGAGTTTTTTTTATGTATCATCATTATTAATCGTTCACCGTCGCTCTTTGACAATTCATCTATTTACACCATAATAATATTAATAATAATATTAAATTTTACACTACTACAAATATACAGATCTGGCTTTTTTATACAAAAAGGTATACTCCAAGTCTTTACAACATTCGCCTAAACTTATTGCGAGTAAGGGAATAGAACGGAATGGCTGGCATTCCGTGGAAGTCGAAGGGATGACGGTTTGCTGGAAAAATACATAACAGAAAGGGATAAGGAAGGATGAAAAATGAAAGTGGATGGGGATGCAGTATCGAAAAATGGTATAAACAGATTATGAACGCAGTGACATATAGAATTGTCCAAAGAGAAATGTGTAAGTACAAAAAATTACAACAGCTTTATTACACGTTATATCTCGTATTATATAATTGTTTATTCGTAATCGTGATTCGCGTTGAATAAGGTTGGGAAACGATGATACAAACCTGACTTAGTTGATAATCTCCTCCACATTAATATTTTTATTTAACAGGAACATCATCGAATCTTTGTTCATCATCGTCACCTCTTCTACATCGTCATCAGCATTATCACCGCCAGCATAATCTATCATTTTCATCATCTTTATCATAAATAAATAATCATCAAAAATCGTTCAATAATAACACAATTATCGCTTGTCATTCAACCGATACTCCAAGGCAGCAATCCTGCTTTCAATCTCTCTCTATCTCTAAATTCACCTTAATAATATATCTTCGAGAACTATTCAAAAATTCACTTCAGTCTTTCCGATTAAATGCGAGGATCGCAAGTCGCAAGAACAATACAAAAGTATTCCTGCGACTCGCGTTTAAAATATGGAACTCCTCGATTAATATCACCCTCAGATTCCTTCACCTCTGGTTAAAATTTCCCGGAAACTTTATCCAGCGGCGGAGAAATTGATTTTCGAGTTCCTAACTAACAAGGAAATGCTGAAAGGTGCTGCGTGTTGCTGCCTTCGAGATCGCCGACATTGAAGTGTTTCGCGTCCTCGCTGAAGACGTTCAGCGAGAACAGGAAAAAAAATACGTAACACGAATAACATCATGGACTTTGGAACATTGTGCGCACACATTTTGCGTACACCGAGCACAGAGATTTACCGAGTAAACTCGGTAGCGTCAAACGTCAGTCGATTTTTAGAAATCTGAGCAAACATCGATTCCGTTTGGGTCAAAAATTGAGACAATGGTTCCGGAATCGATATTGACTCCATGCTTTTCGGAAGACCGACTGCGCTCGAAGAGAAACACGTACTACTTTAAGATTAGGCTACGTATGTTCTTGGCATACACAACGATAGGTACTTGTTCTTGGCCGATGGTTTCTTTTTATTTTATTTTTTTAGCCATTATGTCCGACGGACGAAAGTACTTGTCTTTATTTTTAGTCCAACCATCTGCCAATGAACTCTACGTACGTCGATCGACTGCCTTTCCAGGCACATCGCAGGTCCAAAGGATCAAACCCGGAAGTGAATCTTAGTTGGATACTTTGGAAGTTCTGATTAAAGTCATTCACGAATATTGAATTCGAGATAATTAATCGAAAGGCGATGCGCCTAGAAAGTCACATATCGTTATCTCTTCGCTCTGCTTTCCACGATTTGCGCGTTACCGTCAAATAAAGAGATCCCAAAAGAAAGAAAAAAGACATCTAAAAAAAAGTCATATACAAAAACACTATAATCTCTATTTCTCATCATCGTTTCAGACACGCATTTTTCTCTTTCTCACTCTTGCGCACAAATTACTGGAACAATGATAATTTGACATAATAATATTAATAGCGATCGCAGTAATAGTAAATAACAAATATAATAAATTAGTTCTGTACAAAAGTGCTTCGAGCATGATAATATTAATACTTAAACGGACGGGGCGCGCGACCCCCACAGCATTCTTCGCTCTTTCGTCGCTTTTTCTCTACCTTGTTTTTCCGTGTCGATATAGACTTAATAGCTTTCGAGAGCAGACGTACGAAATTAGCGTACGTCGGTAAGACGGCGCGCATTCACTCCTATTCACAGACACACCGAACACATTCGCCGCTCTTTTATCATACAAAGAACTACACATAAAAGAAAAGTCTTGAGTTCACTTTTTTACGGTCCATCGGCTACACTTCCGTCGCGAGCGTTGCCGCGAGAGACGCGTCATGCCTATAATGATCGTCTATCACGTAAACACCACAACCCTCCGAACCGACCGGAGGATCCCCTAACGGCCTTTTCATTAAAGCCGCCTCCCCACAACAGGAGTCCGTCGTATTTCCGGCGAAGATGGAAGTCCTCTTTGAATCCATAACACCCACCCCAACGCCGATGCTACACTCCTTCTCCTTTTGGAAAAGATGAGAGGCTCGATGAGCTGCAGCTTCTGTGTTTAGCTGCTTGGTCGTCCTCGGCCTGCCATCTTGGAGAACTGGTTCGGGTTTATACCCCGAGCATGAAGAGTCTTCTGTTTGGAAGGAAGAATCCAAATCTTCCCTCGTGGAAGCGTTATTCACACTTTTGTTCGCCGTCCACGTGTTCTTGATCATGTGAGCGTCACCAGCCCCCAAGGCGCAGACACTCCCGATCCCTCCGCCGTTGGTCATCATTCCACCTCCATTTGCAACTCCACCACCGGAAAGGCTTCCAACTCCTCTTTTGCTCATGCTGCTGTGTACTGCGTTTCTTTCATTCTGCAGCCGCGCTTCCTCATCCGCCTTCGCCTGCTCCCTCTTCTGTCTTCTTTTCATGCACATCACCGCTATCGCCGCCACGAGGACAAAGGCTGGCACCGCTGTCGACAACGTCGCGATTACGACGACGTGTTCAGTTGTTAGGCCCGCGTCCTTTGCCTCCGCAGAGGCCACATGCTTCGAGAGATTCCCGGACCAATAACTGGCGCCCGAGGGTGGAACAGGCACGTTTATCGCAGCGGCTGCTGCTGAGAGAATGGCGGTACCAGATCCTTCATCGGCACAGGTCTCACCTTGAAAGCCCTCCGGACAGTCGCAGACAAAGCCGTTGACCCTGTTCCGACAGGTTCCACCATTGTGACAGGGAGCGCTTTTGCACTCATCGACATCCACGCTGCAGTCTTTACCAGTGAATCCAGCCTTGCAGATGCACTGGTAGTCATTAGTCCCAGGGATGCATTTTCCTCCATTGGCACATGGCTTTGTTTGACAGTAGTCGACCTTTTCCTGACAGAGCCTCCCCGTGTATCCAGGAACGCAAAGACAGCGGAATTGGTTCACGAGATCTTTGCAGGTACCTCCGTTGAGACAAGGATCGCCCTGGCAGTCGTCGATGTTAATCTCGCAGCGTTCGCCGGTGAAACCAGAAGGACAGGTGCAGTTGAAGCCATTTATGAGGTCGGCACAGGTCCCTCCGTTAGAACAGGGATTGGGCGCGCACTCGTCGATTTGCATTTCGCACTCATGACCGGTAAAACCGGGTGGACAGATACAGGTATAACCCTTTAGGGAATCATCCTCGCAGGTGGCTCCGTGTGAGCAGGGTGAGTCTCTGCACGACCTCGTGCTAACCTCGCAGTGACGTCCTCGCCATCCTGGTGGACACGTGCATCGGTACCCTCTGGCGATCCGGCCAACTGATGTCGAATCAGTGATGGTAGAGTTGTTGCTGTGCTCCATGCTGCACGAGCCGCCATTTAGACACGGTTTGGAGTGACAGTCCAAAAGCGGCGTCTCGCAGTCCGTGCCGGTGAAGCCTGGCGCGCACGAGCAGGTGTACGAGCCCTGGCCAGTGTTGAAGCAGGTGCCGCCGTTGTTGCAGGGCTTGTGATTGGTACAGTAGTTGAGATCCTGGTTGCAGAAGAGGCCGCCCCAGCCTTCGTCGCAGAGGCACTCCCAGGGTTTGTGACAACTTCCATGAAGACACCCGGGATACCTAACGCATTGATCGCAGTATGGACCCTTCCATCCGTTGTGACATCTGAAAAACAAAGGGCAATGCTCTCGTTATGTCAGGTTTATATCACGAACTTCATATCGGGTCTTTGTCGGTAGAAAGGAGTTGGATTGAGGGAGAAAAAGCTGCTGGAGACGGGATAAAAAGAGGGGGGTGAAGCGACAGGGATACGGAAAAGTGGATAAAGGCTGCAGAGATGAAGGTGGCAGCAAGGAGAGAGAGGAAGTGGTGGTCGGCCATTACGTTGTCCAGGGGGCTTCGAAGAGTCCACGGAACCGTGAGTAGAGAAGGGAACGAGATGAGACAAGGAGAGGAGAGAGTGTACGGAGAGAGAGGATAGTTTTTACCCTCTCTCTCGCTCACTCTGGAGAGAGAGGATGGAGAGGACCCAGAGAGTGGGGATGAGTCGTCGAGAAGTGTTCCCACGGTTCGAGGCTCGGCACAGCCGTTCAGTATGCGGGTCAAGGAAAGGTTACGCTCCTCTGTGTGCGCGCCTCGCTCTGCCCACTAATACTATCCGCCATCCACAGCCACAGTCGTTGTCGTCGCATGACTATACCATTAAATCCCATATACCCAGGTAAAGCGAGGCGAAACCGAACGAACCGAGCCGAGCCGGACCCCGAACACCGGGTACCGGGTGCACCGGGTGTCCCACCGCTGCACCAAATCCCAGATCCTCTTCGTCGTCCCCCTGTCTACGCCAATGCGCCGCATGCATCGTCATCGGTATTCAGCACCGACACGTTCGCCGATAGACTCCGAAATTTTGATCGAGCCTTTTCCCCGACGATTCCTACACGTAATCCTAATGGGGCCGATCCCACGGCTCCCACGACGAATTTACAGCACGTTCTTCTTTGCGTTTCCGCGTAAGGCTCCCCATAGGATGTACCCGAAGTACCTACCGCTTTGTGAGCTTTGTCCGTTTCCCGGCACGAGGTTATCAATAAAGGACTGAATGGTCGAGAATGGAAAAAAGTTCTATAACCTTCGAGTCACCTCTGACCTGACAAAACTCGGACGATTCCATTTTGAATTATCCTCATTAAGGGCCTATTCATTCACTTGGTACAATTTAGCCCCAGGCTAGACCTCTAATCCAGCAGACTTCTGATTCATGGGTCAGAAGCTGGATGTAGAATAAACTTGAAGGTCCTGGAAGTTTAAGACCTTCGTTAAGAATCTATTTGTACTCACGGTGCATTCAACACATTAATCTGATAAGTAAACCCACTTCCTGATAGATAGAATTTCTAGGCTAACTTAACCGGAGAATTGAGTTTAAATATTTTAACAAAGTGCACAAACAAGTGTGAATGAATATTCAGAACGGTCAAGAGGATGAGTCACTGAAGACATTACTTCATAAGAGAGTACATTGGCTAGGGATTACTGGCGAGGTTTCAAGATAATTTCACGTTTCATTTTATTAGACTTTTAAAGGTATTTCTTTCTACGCAATTGAAAAATAAAATGAAAAATTGAAGAGCTTTATGTTTTTATAGATTTAGAGATAATTTGGTTCTAGAGTCTGAGTGGGTAACTTTCCAGAAAGCCAATAATGATGGACGAGCATTCCTAGCCAATATAAAAGACTTTTCAGAGAAATCGACACTTACACTAAATGCCGACGTAACTTCGTAATTGGTCGAGCGACGATCGGCCACCGGGAGAAAATTAGACTCGTGTTGGCAATGAGTTGTGCTCATAAATTAAGTACTTAGTCTTCGTCATATCTATTACGAATTGCCTAAGCTAGAGCGGAGCACCTTTGTGCTCATCACGAAACATGTCAGATATAAGCATATTTTTTATCATCTAGATTCTAGAATATATAAATCGAAATACAATTTCAAACACTGAACAAGGTGTCCAACGGAAACCTGCGATAAATTTCCCTTCATTTAGCAGACTTTTGCAAATAGAGTGCTTTATTAGTATGGTTTTATAAAAATAGGAGCAATGACAAAATAAATTAATGCATTTTTTTTCAACAAATATAAAACTCCTAAGAAATATCAAGGGTTTTTTTCCGATATTTCAAAATTTTCTGCTGATCAAAATGCACTCGAAAAAATTTGAAATTACTCGAAAATGAAAAAAAATGAAAAAATGCAGTATATAGAATACTGAGGAGTTTAAAATGCCGAAAGATTTAGTAACTCCCAATTCAAATCGAAAAAGGTGTGCTTACTCTGTTTTGGTAAAACCAAGCACATGTTTTTTTTGAGTTTCAAAGATAATTTAATCTTCTTTCATTTATTTTTATACAACTTTCATGTAGGATAAACAGTGGATGAGATATTGCACGAAAAGAAAAAGCTTGAAAGTTTTTTTCACCAAAAAATCACTTTAAGAGGTCATAACTTCTGAGCTATTCATGCTAGAACATTCTTTTTTTTTAATTCTTCGGAAATTTTTGGACTTTGTTTTTGGTTTTCAGAATTATTACGACAAATGGATCAGAATTGCGGAATCTTAAAAAAACTGATGACTTCCACATATTTTTAAAAATCTAAAAGGGATCGGAAAGTTAATCAATATTAATAATCACACAGGAACTTATTTTGGGCGAAAAAAATTAAGGTTTTTTGTACAGAAAACGTTACTTATTACTTATTCCTTTCAACAAAATTACATAAATTTATCAAAAAACAACAAATATTGAGTTATTTTAAAAGGGGACCTAACGATTTTTTTCATATTCTGTAGAAATACTCAGGAGGCATCCCGAAAACATAATTTCTGAGGTATAAACTTTAGCCTGCTCATTTAAGTGAAACTTGGTTATGAGGAAGCGTGTGAGGGCTTCCTACTGATCAAAATAAACCAGAATTTTTTTTTTCGAAATTGAAAGATTAAAAAATGATGCTTCAAAATTTCGTTTTGTTTCAATAGTTTTACGTTTAAAATTGAACTAACATTTTAGACACAGATTCAAAATACTTAAATCTTGATTTGGTTCCCATTGGTGTCTTCCCACGAGGGTCGTTTTAACACCTACATGCCAGTAGTATCAGATCGATATATTGAATACGAGCTTCGGAATCGTTATCGTTCTCACCTCACGGAACTATGAAGTGGGAACTTAAGCTAAAGAGACACGTATAGTTAATTGTCAGAAGAGTAGACGAAAGAGACGGACGTCATTGTCTTGAGGTTGCAGCTAACGGGACAATTAACCTCTGCCGTGGAGTAATTAGATGATCGAGTTAAATTCAAACCCCGGGTTAACGGCGGCGGGACCGAGATTCCTATCGGCACTATGGTATGGCGACAACGACTTGCCTTATCTCTCATTCGCTTCGGTGTTACGCACCGTGGTTGTGCGCCTTATAGTTTACACGATAAATGTCATCCCCAAACATTATTGCTTAGCGCCGACAAATTTAACTCTCTATTCCGTTAAGAATATTCTTTTTTCTTACCCCAACCAAGAACATTAAAATACCAAAGAATTTAAGCTTTTTATTCGCACTTTAAGCTTTTGAATTATCCCAAAGAATTTTCCTCGCAAATGCTAAAGAGCTGCTGAATCAGCGAATCAAGGTCCAAGTGCTGCATTAATGGGCTTTTAATTCCTTTCGTATTTCTTTGATCTCACCGAGCGAAATCTAAGATCGCTTCATATTTCATTTGAATAGATTTAATTTTTTCAAGATTTTAAACTCTCGGATTCTTCAATGCCGCAAACACTCGCAAAGCAAATTTTTTGAGTTTCAAAAATATATGGGACTGAATTCTGAAAGATGAAATTAAAACAAAGGTACATTCAACACAAAATACTTTAATTTTAGCTTTTGAGAATTTAGAGGCGTCGGAGTTCAGGGGCTGGAATTAGAATTCCCGGTTCTATGTAATTAAATTCCTGACTCTTTCGGCTGGAGTAAAAATGTGAATGGAGAAAAAGGGGGATCAGGAATGGTTGCAGGTTGGAGTTCGCGTCACGACTTGGAGCAAAGAATGTTCGCGTTAACCCGGGGATGTGAGGTAAATCAAAGAGAGGAGGGATCGGATCGCCACCGCGAGTAGCGACGGAAACGATTCGAACGCTTCGAATTCTTCTTCGTCCAGCCTTCCTCTTGGTTAGGACTAGGTTGTATAGGAGTGGGAGCCACATCGGCATTGGGCAGAATGTAATCCCGGTACAGGAGTATACTCACATGCATTCGTTTGGTCGATTGCAGTGTCCGTGCTGCTCGTCGCATCCGGGCAGGCAGCGGGCTGAAACGAGAAAGAAAAAATCCAAAGGTTAAGGCAACTCTCCGTAAGAGGTCGACCGCGTCCCTCACGACTGGAAGAGAGCAATACAATGCTGTGTGGTATGTACAGTGTAAAGGACAGCACGCCTCATTAATTCCTCAGATCAAGTCTCTTACCTTTCCAAAAAATTAAAACCTTCGTTAAAAGTTAATTAAAACCTTATTTAATTAAATAACTACTATACTACCAGACACTGATCTGAAGTAGATTAATGAAAAGCACCTTAAGGAAATGGTATTCTTATATAAGAGAACTTTCTTTATTTGGGTCAGGTTGTCAAATTCCGAGGTATGCTTCTAGAATTCTAGATTCTAGATAAGGTTTTAATTTTAAGATCACAGTACTGAAGGGGAAATGCAATTGTGTCACGTTTAGAGCCGGTTGTCCAGTCCGCAAATATCCAAAGGCTCGTTTGGCTCTCAGCCACAACACATACAGTTTCACCACTTTTCTGTCTATGAAGTGCACACTATTCCTTCCTTGGTACCGGAATTAATTTGCCTACTTCGCAAAAAATGCGGGAAAAAATGGTGCGACCATATCCAGTTCATTTAATTAATCGCTATCACTAGAACAAAATGCCCCGTCGTCTTTTTTATGAAAGCGACAATGAAAAGAAGAAAACTCTGTACTTTTCACGAACAATTAATAAAGCGGTCGTGCAAACTTCTCAAGTTTTAAATTTCAGATAAAATACAAATAAAGAAGAAAAAAGCAGAGAGAAAAAGCATTTCCTATTTCCAAGCCGCGTGGGCGAGAATTTTTGCGCATAAATCGAAAGGTTGAGATTGCACAGAACGTGGTAGAAATCGTCTTCAGTTTCGAGTCATAATGAAGGGAGCCTAAGCACATATGGGAGATGCACGTTATATGAGGTCGAACAGAAATCGTGCTTGAGGGTATCGCTGAAAAACGGACAATCTCGTGCGATTCATGTTGAGTCCAAGTTGATGAGACTGAGCCTCTCGATATACGGAACTCGCTTTCGTGGTGGATATTGTTTCGAAGAGTCTACCAGGAGAAAGTATCGTGAGGCCCCTTTTGCTTGAAAATAAATAAATTCTCCTATAAAGCGCCGCATCGATTAGATATTCTAGGATTACCCATCCTCCCAGGAGAAATCTACTCAAAGTCAATAAAGAGAGAATGGCACCTTCCACCTACGACTTCTAATAATTCTAGAAGAAGATTTAAAGCCCTGGGACGCAAAGTAGGTTTAGAAAAATCGATGTGAAAGCTAATTCGAGATAAAAATAAAGACGAGTGGTTGCATTTTCCGAAGCTGAAATCAGATTGAAAAATATTTACTGGATGCACGACGATAATGGCAGCAGGTTCTGAATGGGGATGAAGGTGGTTACAGTCCGGCGTCAGAGGCGCAGATGAGATTGGGATGCGGGGAGAAGAGCGTGGACCGCGTGACCTTGGCATCGAGCGCACCGGCCGGTGCAAGGAGTTCTTGTCGGCTAGAGTTCGAGTAGCGCAGCACTCAGTGGAGTAGGTAGATATTTATAGTCCGCGTCTCTCTGGATCGACGCCGAAAGGAACGACCGAATCGTAGGGATTCCTCGATCCCTAGGCCCTCCAACAAAAGAAAACACCACAACCATAAAATCGTGTCCTGCCATTTTTATTTATCTCAAAGGCGTCGCTCCTTCGACTTACAAACTACCTTCATCACATGAAATCTCAGTAAATTCCAACCAACCCAAAAAATGAATTTAATTATTCATAACTCGTACTGCTATAGTCACAGGAGAAATATCGTTTAAAGAATTCAATTTCAAACGAAAACAACGACCTTGTCCTTTTAAATTCGACCGACGCAACGGACGAATCGATTTTCCAACTGGCGATGTCGACCCTCTTTTTTCTAAGAATGCACACGACTTTGGCTCTGGGGTCTTCTATGTATAATAATCTTTTCTATGCCTCTTGTCCAGAGAGTGAAATACCTGCCGTGGCATTGATATTGGGATGCTGGGACAGGGTCTTGGATTCTTGGAAGATCTCTGTAAGAAAAGTTGGACAGGTACGGAAAATTATGAAAGTGTGCTCGAAAAAAAGGCAAGGGACAAGAGGGGAACGAAGTGGACTGAGCGAATGCTAGTCCAGTGCAGCTGTTGGTTAAAGCACCGAGAGCAGCTGTCGCGGCCACTCGCTCTGCCTGCCGTCGTGTTGCAGCTGCTATTCTTTTTCGCCCCTCAACCCCTATACGAGAGGCACCCCCGAAAGCGCCTCGATCCCTACTAAACCGACTCTCTTTAACCCCTTGCCCGATTAAATTTTGAGCGCACACGCTACACTGCCCTCCCATTTCTACTAACATCATCTACTAATCAAACTCTAAATTTTATATATACTTTCCTCAGTTTTAATTCGGGATTCCGTTTGAAAAAAGAAATTGTGTACTTATTTATTCAATTCGACTATTTGCATTCCCATCGCATTTAATGTCGAAATACATCTGGCTGCGCAAAGAGAACACGGCCGCCAAATTCCTCTCGTTGCGTGTGTAACTAGAAACGCGATCCATGCGAAATGTTAAACAGACTCGGAACTGTGTTTGCACTGCGGTTAAATGCTATCTGATTCGTCCGCTGTCCTATTACCGAAAGAAATTCTTTTAATGCAGAGAAGTTTAGTCTCGGAAGGTCTCTTTAAGAGAATGTAGACCAATATAAAATATTTAATAAATGTTTGAGATAAAGGTGTTGGTTTAATTATAACCGCGAAAACTTTCAAGACGTGCGAATTTTTTTTGCGAAGCTGATCACGAAGCACCTTGATTCCGCGAAATTGCGAGAATTTCATGAAATGAGTTAATGTGGCCTATTAGTAATCCATCCGCGAACTCTGCCACTCTGTTCTCAGCGACGTGCGAACCAGGTGCAACGACCTGATGTCTCCTGGAAGTCAATTTGCATGTGACTCAATTGCAGAAAAGCAAAAGCTAAAAAACGAGAAAATGCTCAGAAAAGAAAACCTTCACGACGGAGAATCGAAAAGCGAAAAGGAAGGAGGCTGCAATTGTATTGCACTATCAAGGACACTCGAACCCGAGACTATGGAGCGCACAATAATTTAGCAAAGGCCATGTGCATGAAAGTAGATTTACCCACTGTAATGCTCTGGAGATCGTGCGGTAATGACAAAAAAATGTTAATCAGCGGAATACTGATGACTTAATGACTCGTAACGTGAGAAACCTCTGCAACTCAAAATGGAATCAAGTAGGCAAATAAAGGAAATTTGCTCAAGCACCATCATCGATACATAAATTATATTGCAGACGTCTATTATCCTCTGATTCATATCCACTACTTTTCAGATTTTCTTCAGATCGGTAATCAGTTGCGTCCGAGCCAGAATTATAAAGTCGGCACTTTATTGATAACATTTGTTTATGCTAATTCTAATTAAGCAAACGGGAAATTTATCTTGCTGCGTTCATAAAAATGATTTGTGCAAATCAAAGGAACGTAGCATTGATGTATGCTCGAAGGAATTATAAATTTAAAATAGCAAACATTTCTGATGTGATGTTTCTTTGGATCTGATATTCTGAATTAGATTTTCTTTGAATTTGATACTCTGATGCACCTTTGGCTAGACACGTCGAGTAGGTGCCATACTTGAGTAAATGTGGTTTAATACACGCGTGAGCTGCAACATCGCTTGCGCTTACGTTCACACTCACGTTTATTCGCTCGCAAGTCGGCTCTGCTGATCCAGTCGGTCTGCAGGTTTGCAAGTGCAAGACAAGGAAGTAAACACACCCGCTGCAAAGAGAGAAAGAAGGACGAATCGAGTCAGAGTACGCGCGCGCATGAAGCGTGGGAAACTGTGCTGAGGCATCAGGCTCAGGTACCGACAGGCTCTTGCTTCGTCCCCCTAGCAACCAACTTTCGATAGTAGCTGCAGCAGGAGTCGTGTTATCCCTGTCCCATTTCCACTATTCCTACTCCTCAAGATTTTCGACGAACATTTCCATTCGAGTACATCCTAGTCTGAAAACTAAGAAGTTAGAGCGGATCTGGTTTCCAAATTTGATTTTTTCTCCGATAAATCTGGAAAACGTGACACTTTCGATGAATTTAGAGGATTACATACCTCGGAATTTTGTTACATGGTTGATTTAGTTACTTGTTGATCCCAGAGATCGATAGGTACGATTTTGAAAGACCTGCATAAGGTGAACTGTAAAGGAAGATTGAAATCTGAGAGGTTTTGGAAAAAGAGATATTGGAAATGAGTTATGGCGATTGGGAGATAATAAATACTAAAAGGATAGAGCTCTACCAATATAATTTTCATTCGGGATAATTGAGCCTCTGCAATTATCCTTGTGCTGTTTATCATCTCATCATACAAGTCTGCTATTACGAAAAGGGATTGCTTCTAGTCTAGACTCTAGACTCTCAGCACAGTATTTAAAAAGATGGTGGTCCCTGAATTGAAGGATTTTTTTAAAAAAGATGGTAGATAGTCTTTAGTAAAAAGTAAGTTGGAGGTTAATGGAGGGAAATTAGAAAGGATGCGTAATTGTTTCCTTGGAATGTGAGGTTGCACAGACGGTAGTCTACCACAGAACTTTTCGAGCTAGGATCTGAGGTATGATGTGCAGTATGAAAGTGATTGGGCTGCAAGTGAAGGAAGAATGCAAATGGTATAGTTTATACACTGAGCGTTGGCTGCAGCTTGTATCCCGCGGCAGTGATGTTGGGCAACCGAGGCTTCGACCTCTGAGATCGTAGGAGGATCTCCAGTTCCAAGTAAAAGGTTAATAGGAGGGTATACTTACGGGTAGCGCAGTAGTCACCCTTCCATCCGGAGAGGCAAACGCGTTCTCCGGTAGGGCTGCAGCTGTAATGCCCGAAGCTATCATCCCGGGGCCTACAGAGATTCTCACAGCCCTTGCCATAATAGTGAGCAAGGCAGGTCACCCTGTATTCGTAGACCATCTGCGAGTGAGCGCTCCGGTGTTCATCTTCAATCCACTCAGTACCAACATCCAACCACCTCTGGGTCGTCAACCTCGTTATCAGCACTTTCTCTGCAAAAAAAAAAAGAAGGTTATTAAACTTGTTAGGTGTTTTCTTAAAGACTTATTTCTTAAAATTAGTATATATATTTTTTTAAACCGAGGCCTGGGTCTGCGATTTGAGATTTGAGCAGAATTTTGATCCCGAAGTACATCGGTCCCGAGGGTAGACCGGATGTTCGTCCGCTATTGCTACTCCGTCGACGGCACACATCCGGCACAAAGAGCGCTCTGGGAAAGAGGAGGCGTTCTGCCTCCTCCTTCTGAACCTCCACTTCTTCCTCTTCCTTACCTCACCCTCCTTTCCTACTTCCCAAAAAACAGTGTTGCCATATTACGACATTTTCCCTCTCATAGGCATTTTTCATACTTTCCCTATCTTCTATAAATCTATAACAAGTACCTTCGCGTCCAATGGGTACTTCTGCGATCGGTCTTCAGTTTTAAACTCTCACAAATTGGAACATCCGTTCTCATCCCTCGTAAACCATGAAGATTTTTTTCTCAAGTTCGAGAGAAGGCTGCGTGTGAATTTTTGGTAAACAAACAGAGGTAGGTAGCTGAAACATGGATTTGCGCTTGGTTTCGATTGCTCTCATCACAGCTTGACTTTTTAAGTCTGCAGTGATTTCAGCTTGTAGATTTTTTTTTGCGAAATTAATGGTTTGGGTGTATCCTGTGCAGAAGGTAGTAAATGCGTAGAGGGAGAGGAAGCTTGTGTAGCAATCTGTATCGTTGTTTACGAAGAGAGCCGGGTATTCGGTCCGATGAGGAGGCAATCGCCTGAGGGCAAAGCGGCAGGCAAGGTCCTGACTCCCGTTTCGCCCAGCGGCGAAACGTTACTTCCCTTCTGGGAAGACGCCGGTGCTCTAAGTATCCGCGGGCACGCCATCGGCGAAACGGGTTCCACCTTTTGTTCTTCCTCTCTTTCTTTTCATCCTCGCCTTCCTCCGACATGGTCCAGGCCGCGAAGAGGACGGCTGGCCGTGAGAGACGCTTTTTCGATAGGGCGTCGAATCGAGCCTCCTAATCGTTCGGTGTTTATGATAATGCCTCTGGAAACTTGGAAACACGAAACTGATACTTTTCATCCTTTCCCCTTGACTCTCATTTTCTTTATTATCTTCTACCTTCATCCTTCGAAAAATTGCTCGTTTAGATCTCTGTTTTTAATCAGCACCCAAAACGAATTTTTAAAAGATATTATAAAGTAAAATGTAGTCTTTGTTCCCAGAAAAGAACCAAAGTTCGAGCCCCTTTCCTCGCGCATAAAAATAAGTTAGTCATAAAGGTTTATCCGTTCTTTCTTCTCACGATTTAAAGTCACTGACCAATTATGACTGTTATTATTGATGGGAATGCTTACCAGAGACAGGTGCTCCCTCGACAATACTCGACACATTATCGATGACTCTCATGACGAAAGAAATAAAAGGAAAAAAGAAGGCATGAGTATGGGTTGTAAGCTTGATCTCTAAACAGTTGATATAAATGAACCCTTAGGATCCAGTCGTTCATTAAAGAAAAAAAATTGAGCATCTGCTCATCGTATACAACCATTGAAGATATTTTGATGATCTTGGACGATTTTTAATCAGATTTTCATAACTTGTTTCACAATTTTTAAGGTCAGTTTATCTATTTCTTTCACATCCGCACATTGAGTACATTTTGAATTATTAATAAGGTTATTGTAAAAGAATCGACTCCAACTTTTTCCACTTCCGAGGGCAATAACTTTTTCATGCGACAGTGTAAAAAAGTAATTCGTCAAGATAACAGTTGCGTGCGTCATTGGACATGAAAGGGTTCAGATCGTAAAAAACTATGAATTGTGGCATGTGCCACTCGTGGTCGATCTCTGCTCCAGCTAAGAGTATCTGTCCGAGATAATAATAGATGCCGAAATACTTAGAATATGTACGTACTTGACTTTGCCGCGCCAGTTCGTCCAAGTATTTTTTTAAATAGTCTTTTATCGTCTTTCGCCTTGAAAACAGGCTAGAATAATTCGAGACTATTATCTCTAATCAGAAAGTATTTATCTAGACTAGAGGACCATATTCTCTTTTAAATCACCTCCTCTAAATCCGAGGTTGACAGTCCAAGCCGGCTTTGCTCGGGAGAGGTTTTCTGCATTTCTTTAAAAAATTCAAATCTAGCTTTCCGAGACAAAACAATCTCAGATTCAATCAATGAGCTGAGTAAACAATAAGTCCCGATTATCAAGGCGAGAAATAGGTTTAGAAATTACTTTGTTGAAAGAGAGCGATTTCACGTGTTATCAATTACGTTTGTCGTGGGTAGACGGAGACCGGTGGACGTGCAGGTGTATAAGCCGTGTGGTAAGCAGTGGTAAAGTAATAGTAGGAGAAAAAAAAGAGGAGGAAGGAGAATGAGAGAGAAAGAGAAGGGGATGGGCCTGAGAAAGGAAGCAGCATCCGAGCAATGCGGCAATAAAGGGCTCGTTTCGCTCTTACTCGTGTGCGTGCGCGAAAAAGTATTTGCCCAGGTACATGTGTACCTGAGTTTGTGATTGACTGTGTGCGAGAAAGGGGAGAACCACCAACATCAGCACATTGTAAACGGCGCTCCAGCGATAAAGACCAGAATCCAGACAATGTCTGGCAAAATGTGAATATGTAGAAGCTCTGTATATGTAAACCGCTCGAGCGATACAATGGCGTAAAAATAGAAGCAAGGAGGAACTGCTTAATTTCTTCTTTTCGATTCAAACCTACTCTATTAATTATGGGTCACTCGAGCGGAAATTACGCGTTTAAGGTGCTGCCATGCATGGCGTTACCTCCTAGAGTCATTTCTCCTTCCGGAGATCGTTCAATTAATTCATTGGCTCCTTGACGGCGCCACGGTCAATAATCAATCAATTACCTTAATTTCTTTCTTTCCTTCTTGTCTCGCCCAACAATTTCACATTTGTGTCTGCTTCGTTTTTTTTTTTTTACTCAATTTATAACGTTGTATAATATAAAAAACGATTTTCATTATCGAGGTGGTACTTTGCTTAGCGAGGTTTTCATTTAAATATTTCCTATTTACGCTCTGCGGCACGACAGGCGACTCATCATTACCGTTCTTTGATCGAACAGGAGAAGTTAATGGCTCGGTAAACTCGAAAGAAGATTCAACGCTGTGCAAACAAGGGAAGAAAACTGGTGAGTAAATGGTTAGAATCGAAGAGGTAGGCTCTCAAGAGCAAATGTAAAAGATAGATCATAGATGGAATGTTTTGTAGAACTATATAAAAACGAGAAACGGAAGCAGGACAAAAAATATTACTGCATTGAGAGGACTTAGGAATTTCCCTTCCAAAATAGATTAGACGGACTACAGGCTTCAATTTATATATTATACATATCTTCCGAATTTCGAGGGCAGTCAGATTTAAGAATAGGCCAAATAAAAAAGCATTTTTGAGTCACTTAACAATTCTTGCGTTTCGAATTTGAAAGAATTTAAAACATAAGAAATGACAATTTTAAGTTGTCCACATTGGAAAGCATCCAGAATGCTTTCACGCTAAAAACGTAAAGCATTTAGATTTCATCACCTTCCAGTGCAAAGTTTTTGAAATTCACAGACAACCTAAATTAAAAAAAGTGACTACATTCATGAAAAGATCCACGTTCTAAATTTTGAAATTGAATTCTTACTCGAAAGCATTCAAATCTAATTAGTTTCACAGGGTGGATCTGGATACTCAAGACTCGTATAAAAGTTCCCAATCATTTCCCGGGGTTCCAACATTTTTCGCTGTAATTTAAATGTTTAATTTCAAACTTATAAAAATAAATAGTTTTTAATTTTAAGTAAAATTTAAGACTTGAAAAATAATCGATTTTACAATTAGTTTTTCTTTTGAATAAAAATTTTTTAATTAGAAGTGTTTCAAACTGTGAAATTTTCAACTGGCATCGTATAATTTCACATTATTTCCTCTATGACATCAAGTAACATTTAAAGTAACAGGATATGTATTTCTAATCAAACTAAGAATTGAACAAAACTCCTGGTCCAAATATAAATCTACTGCCATTTTCCTGATTCTTCCCGAACCAGTGGTCATCCTGTTATCAAGCTTAAGGGAAGGAAATACAAAAGACCTCGTGGAGGAAGGTAGTGCAACAGTGCCTAAGAGCATGAATGAGAAGGCCTCTGTGAAGGTGGGGATCGGGGGTGTTGAACACGTCAGATTCGGAGCTACAAAGAGTCGAGCATCCTCGCGAATAGGGGGTGTCGAGTTTCTGGTGTGTTAGAAGGTGGGTGCTACGGTTACACAGGAAGGAAACACTAGTGGCTCTGTTGGGTTTTACTATATGTGCAACGGGGTCTTCCAGCTCCATACGCACCACGTACATGCCTAGGTTATTGCTTGTAAGACTCGCTCACACTCACAATCTGACAATCTCGTATGTAGCGTAATGACGCATCGGTGCATGTGCGAGCGGGTGAGTAGGATGTTACGGTAATACGTCTAGAGAGAACACTGGAAACAGGTCGACGGGTCCTATGGTGGGGGATAAAAAGGAAGAAGGCACCCATCTTCGAGGAAAGGGGAGAGGAGGTTATGTCGTATCTGGTGAATGTCGCGCACGCCGGAAGTGGCTTCTTGGCTGTCTCGGACTCGAGCCATCGCATCACACCCAGCTGGCCTGCACATGCCATCTCCTAGGTGTATAATCTCTATTATACATTTAAGTTTTAAAGTTTCTCCTTTTTTTAGAGTCTCTACTGTTGCTTGAGTTCACAGGATTAATTTAAGAGCGTCGATCCTCTTGCAAAGCGACTTCATATTAAGGATTCGAGGAAGAAACACCACCTCGGCTCACTTACCAGGCGAATGGTGGGTCGTGTTGTCAGCGTCGTGATACGCCTCCACTATCAAAGAGAACGTGCCCTGTAACAAAAAACAATTCACAATTTAATTAAGTCGTTACATAATAAATATACAAGCAACTAATCAACTAAAAAATGTGCAATCTTTACTAAAAAGTACTTTCAACAAAAGGTATATTTTTAGATAGACATGAATCTAATGGGGGCTAAAATCCTCCCAGATGGACATGCACTTATCACATTTTTTACAGAGTTTAAAAAAAGAGAAAAGTTTGATTAAAGACTAGATATTAGGAAATAATTATTATAGAGTTGCGTGTCTTTAATTCGATATCCGGATTAGATTCCAGATGAGCTGTTTGAAAGGATGTCAAGGGCCTTGAACAATTTTATTGTGATATCTAATTGTGTAATCTGTTATGTGTAGGTTGCTTTTGAACGTTGGCGACGAGCGTAATTTGTCTATAAGAAGAATGGCGTCTCGTACGCTTAATTGAAAATAATACAGCTTGTGATTTCTAATCTAATACCCCTACTTTGCCCGAGCAGAAAGGACTACAGATTGCAGCAACACCTCCACGTAAAACGAGCCTCTTACATACTTGAAAAGTCACTGAGGGGTTATTCACAAATTACAGCTTGAAAATGTCTAGTTCAAATTCCATAAACAGAAAGGAATCCTCAGCAATTTATTAAAAGATCTGGAAGTTTTGTGACGACGTAGCATGCACACAGCACACGCACCTGGATTCTGCCTTTAACCGTATCCAAAAAGAGAGACGGAAAAAATGTACCCGGGAAAGGTAGAAAAGAGAAACGAGGTACGAAGCTCATGGGCCGGAATCCCCTTTGGAATTGCATCGAGGGGTGCAAAAAACATGCGAGGGTTGACTTTTCGTAACGGCATGCCACCGGGTATAAATCATATATGTGCTTTCAAATAAAAAACAGAGCTCTAAATTATATTGGTAAAAGTACACGTGCGTTGTCGAAATAATTAATCGCATCGTTGTACCGATGCGATATAGCTAAACGAAGGACGGGAAGCTAGCTAATTCGATGGATATCCGAGTCTCTGGTATTAACAAGTAATAATCGTCTGGCGTAGGGATGATCAATACACACTACATGCAGCGGATTGTTGAAAAATTAGTAAATATAGAAGCTACATATCTCTATAAATGTATGTATGGCTCTGTACAAGTCTGTACGTATAAGCGTGGAACCCGGCCGTGGCAAGTTTAATTAATAACGTCACCGAGATACGTTTCACGGCCTCATTACACTTGTTGAATAATAAACGTTTACATCCCATGCCATTGTCAACGAGTTCGCGTAAAATAGCCGCTTCAAATGAATAAATCGCGCTCTCTACACAAGCCTCTGAATTTTAATCTCAATTTCAATGCCGCATTCAGTTTCCATGATACCGTCTCTGCTCTCGTGTCACGATGGCACTTCAGATAAAAAAAAACGTAAACCTTATTTTTTTTGCCTACTCAAACTCAACTACTCTTCGTAAGAAAGTCCTCAAATTTTAATTAAACAAATCTCGAAAAAAGTACAACAAGAAGGAAGTGACTCGATAAAGATAGAGAGATTAGAGGTTAGACAAATAGGTGCACAAACTTGGGAAGGGTCCCTTTCTTGCGGCAAGGACGAAAGACGGTGGAAGAAAGGGAGCGGGAAGAGAGAATAAATTGCAGAAGAGACAAATGCCACCGTGATCGCTCGCTAATTTATTACAGAGATTGGAATTAAGCCAACAAAAAGCTGAAAAAGCACCGGCATCCCGGGAACAATGTAGGGTGTGTTTCGGGTCGGTGCAGTTCGGATTGTACGCTCCAGTCCAGGGAGGGCGAGAGAGAGATAGCGAGGGTGGGGGTCAGAAGAGGTAGAGAAGAGGTGTGCAGATGATGAAAAGGAGAAAAGGTAACTGAGGCGTATGAGAAAGAGAGAAGAATAAGAGGGAGAGAGAAAGAGGAGAGAATCAGAGTAGAGTAGTAATGAGTGAGAGGGAAGATGTGCTCGGGAGTTGGTTCCCACGGCGGCGCAGCATACCTCCACCTTCTCTCGCCTCTTTCCTACTCTTCTCCCTCACACACACACACACACACACACACACACACACACACACACACACAC
>CAKNXH010001019.1:73278-138023 GCA_932178445.1 Andricus quercusramuli
TTCTTAGAATTATTTAAATAAACTATGTATCCTAATTAAAATTCAATCACGCGACGCTTTCGTAATTTCAGTTTTTTCAACCGGCCTGCATCTCATAACAATGAGGAGGATGATTCGTTCCGGATAATTCGACGCGCTCGAGTGTCTCCACTCGCGCGACGGGGTGTCTGCTCGAAGCCGAGCTCGCGGGTTTGACGAGGGTTGACTCCCAGGCATCGAAAATACAAACTCAGCTAGTACTGAGCATCACTGCATTTTTTCTCTATTCTTCTTTTCTATTTGTTAATAACTTTAAATCTAAACAAAAATTCAAAAAACCGAGACTTAACCACAAAAGAGAAAAGCATTTAGATGAGGTATACGAAAAATCAGACCAAAATATTCAACCGTGCGGCCGGAAACTGGAATTCCTTTTCATAACGCTGATAAATCCCCTTAAGTCTTAGAGCTACAAGGACCTTAAAAAAAAAACAGATTTAGTTTTCACTGGAAAATTGTGTAATTTTTAACGACTTAATTTGTCAACATTTAGGCAAAAAAAAGTCTCACAATCCAAGTTCTGAGATATTAAAAGAGTGCTAATGAAATTACAGTGCTGGCGTGGTGTTTTAATAAGAGCAACTTTATACTTCTCGAATACAAACGTAAACCAATCAAGAGTCCAAGAGTCTCGACGAAGGTTACTATTACGTATCCTCTCCCCCTTAAATAATGACACGCGTTGCGAATTTCCGTCCTCATCCGATCAAAAACCTTTTAATATCAACCCTAAACCTCAGTCTAGATCCAATTTCTAGCAAATTAAATTCTCTATTAAATTAAAGTCTACTCTACCTTTTACCCTAACAGCAAGACGAAAATTGCCGGAGATATTTTAAACCCCTACTACCATAAGTAGGAGACTCGAGTTGTGTTTCCGATTGGGGCGTTTCATTTCGTTGTTTCGATCTCACTTTCTTCCCGAGTAGTAAACAGCTAGTGTATGGTGCCAGAACCCATAATCTGTGCATCCTTCGTCTATAATTCCCAGTTCGAGTGGTCTCTGTAACAACCTACCGAAAAGACCATGTGGGTTCGCCCCGCTTCCGAGAAGAAAAATTCTCTTTTTTTCTTCTTCCTGCTATTCCCAACTTCGAGAGCGGTGTGCTTTGGCGGTCTAGGGTCTCGATATAGCTGACTTATAATATTGGCCGATACACTGCACGACCGGTCACGCTGAGCCCTGAACACCATATGGGTTAGTAAATTTAACTTCTGCCCTACAGAAACGTGCGAGAATGAGAAAGATCAGCCGCTTCTAACTTTATGGTCCTTCTCTTTTACTACCTTTTAAAAATCAACTACATCCTTTTTTCTGTAAAAAGAGTTGCCTGGGCACTTCTAGATGTCCAGAGCGAAATAGTTTTTATGAGAGTCTTTAAATAAGCTTGAATTCAAGTTTTGACTATGACTTAAAAGCTCGCGTTCTTCTTTTAGAGGGGACATTCCCTGTAAAGGGGAGTGAAGAGATAAAGAAATGGAGGGTTGGCAGGGCATAAAAGGTCGAGCCATCTGCCACTGGTGCGTCTCGGAAGAACTGACGTACGGCAGGGATGGTGGATAGCATCAGAAACAGCACCAGCAGGAGGGAGAGACAAGTGCTTTGAGCCCGTCTCTCTTTGCACCATCTGCTCTTCAAATTCTCTTTCTCTTACGCACTGACGCACGCGACATGTCTGGCGTGTGCTCGCATCTAAACTCGTAATTTCTAATCTGAAGAAACAAGTTCTTCTTATGCAAATTTTCTTTGCGAATATTTAACACATATTTAATAAAAAAAAACTTACCGGCCACGTGAATTCGAAGGGGAATCTGATGGGGTTGGTGAAACTTGGCTGGGCTACGTTGGCGCTCAGGTTGACGACGTTTTCGCCGAGAACAGGAGTGACAACGTCTCCATAAGTACATGGTGTTGTTGTGTCGATTTTCACCTGATATTGCTTCAGGCAGACCCTAAAACGCGTCCGACAAACACCCGAACACTCTCCTGTCCTTGATGTACTTCCCGAACAACACTTTCCTAAGTTATCCTTCCCGTACTCATTCACAAAAGACTTCAGCCTCAGCTCGAAGACCCCCGAAGCGTGCACCTGAAAAGAAAAATTCATCAGTTTAAGGTTTACATTAACAAAAAAAAATGTTGCACAAATCTAATACCTTCTCATTATAGGATGAGAATGTAAAAAATAATAGTAATCTTAGATGTAGGATAGTTGGGGACATTTATAGTGATAAGAACTTCATTCATAAATCTGCAAACTGAACCCGCTTCCAACAATCGCCTCGGACCTTCATTAGGACTCTAGTCCTCTAGTGACTCACTAATTCTCGTATTAGGTCGTAATATTATAGAGATAATCGGCTTGCTGTTTACTAACAGTTGAGAATAACAATATTTATATTTGACAATAAAATCCTACACGGGTATTAAGGATAAAATTACTTCTTTAAAGTATGGTATAAAAAAACTATCTTCAAAAAACTCCCTAATGAATTCATTTCTCGAAAGCCCATGTTAGTAAAAACTTTACAGCAAAGTCTCCGTAGAATTAGTTTCCGGCCTCAAGGAGGAAATTGCGGTTGAAGGATGTTAGTTTTGCTCTCCGATAATTTTGGTTTTTATAAATGTGAACCGTTATTCATAAAAAAAAGTTGGATCCTTCGAGAAAATTCAAATCCACACCAACGACTTCACGACGGGAGTCTGTGGAGCATGTGCTTATTTTTTGCACAAGCACGTGGATCTTTAAGGAGGATTTCGGTTGAAAAAATTAGCCCAATGGTGGCTGTGGCACGAGAGCAGATGGTTAAATTCGAATTAATTACTCATGAAATTTATTTAGGAGAGGAGAGACTCCACCCGGAAAACGGGAAATAAGAGACTGGAATTATTGAGTGGAATAATTCTGAAAACAGAGAAAATGTTTTTTTTTTAAGTCGGCCATACTTGCCAAAGCTTAAATGATAATAATATATAAAATGTGGGAGGGCGCGCTCACAGCCTCAATCGTCGCTCACTTATTTGTCCTGTATGAACCTCCAATAATGCATATATACATATACTATTAGTCGGTCGTGTCTTTGCTCTTGTGACACAAATATCCCGTCTCGCATATGCCGGCAAGAAGAAGACAAAGTCGTCTCGGCTCTGCAGTTTTTAAATCCCCGACGTCCTCGAACCCACGCGATAAACGTGCATTTGACAGACGCAAAACTGATCCTAATTGTGCAAAAGATAACAAACTCTGGCCATCAGATTCATATTAATCAGAGTCATTTATAAAATTCAGTGTTCAGAAAGATGTTATAGATTTGCAAAGGCATATAAATTTTGATTAGTCTGTAGGAAGAATTAAGAGGAGATAATATATTATCTGGTTTAAATTCTTTCTCGCTGAAAGAAGATACTACCGGAAATTAGCATAACTTTCAAATGGGACAGTATAATTTTGTGATTCTGGGAAAGACTGAATGGGAATTGGGAGCGTGCGGGAGTGGGAATTGGTTCTTCTATTGCAAATTGTTGGAATCGATGCTAAAAGGTCTCCAGATGGGAAGAAGGCGTGAGATATCGGGTGCAAAGAATTGTCAAATTGAGAAACCGGTGTTCTTTTATCACCTTCGGGGGCGTATCGCTGCCTCTATTACCTCGTAAAAGCCTACCGGCTACGAGGTCCTGCACGGGGATTTCTCACTTTTGGCGCGGAGGAGGCTATTCCTGGATCCAATGCCTCCGGAGTATTTATGGATCCACGGGCATTTCGTCATAAAGTTTAGGTGCCTTCAGTAACGCTCAGATTTGATTGTCTTCCTCGAAATCCAAGCTGACCATCTGTCCACTTGGATTGCCCAAATAATCCTCAAAACAGTTTTATGAAGGAAAATTTGAATGTCAAGACAGAAGTTTCTTTCTGTTTTTGGTGTGTTTGATGCTAACAAAAAAAAAAGACAAAAAAAAGAAGAGGCGCCAAGTACTTTGACGTTGCCGAAGTCGTAACGACGCGAAGATCATCCACGAAGGAAATGGAAAGGCGTCTACTCGTCCAAGAGGAACGAAGAGAGGCTAGACAAATCTAAAAGAGTGGAGCCAGATTTAGCGTTGTAGTAAATCTGCCGTTACCGTTTTGCTCTCCTCTTCCTACAGACTTGGAGCAGTGGCGTAATATCGTTTTGATTTACTGCCAGGATATCGGTACCATTTCGAGTAACGGTTCAAGTTTTAAAAGACAATGAAGCCCAAGGTAATTGGTCTCCAGATTCGAAACTACAACCCAGAAATGTTTCCTAGATCCAAAGGAACAATTAGCTGAGTCTTAACTATCTTAAAAAACTGAAAAAATATCTCTCTGAGAAATTTCTCAAACAAAGAAATATCACTGAGATTTTAGGAAAAGTTTATTTGTTTGAAGAAAACTGGACACAAAATTTGATGAACAATCAAGGAACGAATAAAGACAATTCCAGAATTAAGACAGCCGTCAAAGCTAAAACTACTTCTGAAACAAATGACAAAAACGATTCCCCGGAGCTCGGCTTCCGAACCTGCAAAAAGTGGATAATTTTCTCGAAGTAAAGGTTTCTTACGCCAATGAATACGAGAGATTGAGAGAAAAGGGAATTGTTGGAAGTGAAGGAAAAGAAATATAGGAGAGACATCTCTCCCAGGAAGAATTCTCTTGGAACCCTTGGTGAGTCGTGCCAGAAAGAAAGAAAGAAAGAACTAAGAAAGATGAAAAGAGGAAAGAAGAGAATGGCGAGAAGGAAAGAATGAGAATCGGTGGAAGTATCCCTACTACATCAGTTTTCAACCCCCACTATAGGTAACAAGACTGACGGCTCAGTGCTCACTGAATGAGTTTGATTCCCGACTAAACATCCTGTCATTCATCGGAAAGAGAGTCGTAGGTCGGAAGAATCAATCCACGTCTCGGATGCAATGTTACAATAGTATGAACCGAGAGGCTTGGGACGTTTCAGTTTTTAAATTTGCTAATCAAAACTGATAGATGAACCAGTAATTGGAGTCGTAAATTCCGAGTAATGAAATTGGCTCGACGGGAGATTTCAGCGAGCAACGGCGACGCAATGACAGTTTTATGAAGCACCAGGGGGAAAAAAATACTCGAATCGATTGCCGGCTTGTTTCAATGTTGCAGATTTATTAGACTTATTTGAGATTCAAAAATTTAAGTTATCTTGACTTAGTACCTCCATTCCGAAAGTTTTTGTAACTATTGAAGGTCATTGATTTAACAATGACGAAATTGTGACTTCTTTTGTCAGAAATGTTAAAATGGTAAAAAATGTTAAAATGGTGAATGAAAAATCCCAGTACTAGAAAGTTAATTGCTCTATTAAATAAAAAGACTTTGTAAAGAGAATTACCGTTGAAGTTTATTTTTATTAAAAGATAGTTTAAGATAATATTATTTAATAGTTCTTACATTTAATGTAGGGTATAACTCCATTCTTAGAAGTCACTCGTATTCCTTTTAAAGGATTGATGTAAAGCGATTTAAAAATTTCGTTACAAGATTAAGGTTTTAAATTGCAGTTAAAATATTATAGAAAAAAACTGTAATAGTCATATGGGGTCTTACTTTGAAAGTTTACTTATATATTAAGGATTAATTAAAGTTTCTTCATTTGGTTAGGTTTTAAAGACTCATTGTCAGTTTAATAACTATTTCAGTTACTCTTTAGAGTCTAAAATAATAATCCTGCGTCTATTAATATAAATACCAAAATGCAGAATGCTTAGATATAGTATTTTATGATTTTATATTCTCATAATTTATGATAGAAGGTATCACATTCAACTTTATTTTATCTAAATACTGGAAATAGAGTTGGAAATAAAAAAAAAATATCTTACTTCCAATAATGTAAATTAAACGAAAAGATTGAAATTATAATAATCTTTACAGAAAAAAATGTAGCAGTGAATCATAAGGTTCTTTAATTTTATCTGCTTCTCTCAAAGTCTGGTTGATTTTGGCTAATGTTCAGAAATTGGAGAAGCTTTATTCTTGGAACTGAAGTTCTTTATCAAATTTCAAAATATACAAAGTTTCAAATGATTACCAAATGATCATTTTGTATGAGAAATTGATGATATTCAATAAAAATGTATGGTCGGGAAGTTTAGAAAATTCAAGTGAACAACATCGATTTCAACTCAAAATTGTCGTGATTAAATATGGATTATGTTCCAAACAAAGCTTATGAGCCTTTCTGTCATTTGTAATTTCATTGACAGCTGAATTTAAAACTACCACGTATGGTAATTCTCTAAAATTAAAACACTTTTTCTAGCCGTTGCAATACCTTTTGCCAAATGCTTCTTTGGACTATTTGATACTTTCACGGAGGAAGCTTTCGACTCGATTAAAAGAACAAATAACATAAATATTATGTATATTAATATATATATATATATATATATATAAATTGGCTGTCCCTATAGGGTGGAATCGAATTTAGAAAACTGATAGAAATTGGCAAGAACTAAGCTGTCAAACTCATAAACACCACATTTTTAAACAATTTACAAATCCTTAAAGATTAAAGACTTGGGAACTTTGGAAACTAGAAACACAAATCTCAAATAATTTTTCATCTAGACGGAATAATTAAACTGAAAGTGAAATGGCATGAAACAAATATGAATCACCTTAGAAATGGTTAGCTTTTTTGCTGAAGAAACTTTAATGTATGTAAGATTTTATTTTTGTAGAGTCCTTAGTTTTATTCTGAATATAACAAACCGACCAAGGATATGCTTTTCTGTACTTTCTAGATCTATACGTCCAAATTCTGAAACAATAGACGTTCATTGATACAGAAAAAATTTTAGCGTGTTGATTTTAAATTGTTAATTATGAACGTGTACATTTTTAATTATTCGACTTGGAACAATTTCAATTCGAAATTCTGCAATTTCTAACACTTCTGTTTGGAATATTTTATAAACACTTTCAACTTGAAAGATTTTAAATTGCACACCTCAGTCAAGATTCTCCATTTAAAGGCTTCCATTTAGGATTAAAATATGTTTAATTATTGGCCCTAATTATGTGTTTAACACTGTCCTAATTATTCATACAGTATCAAACGTGCAAGTACAAATTTAAGTTGAAAATTCGAAAACAAACAAATTCTCAAAAAAGTGAATCGCTGACAGGCTTGTTGTAACTGTCGCTTCTATAGATGTCTATAGTACACTATTTTACAAACGTACACCTGATTATTTATTTATTATTTATACATCAATTCTGTGCATGCAACTTCATTGTGGATGACTCTGAAATTCTGTCAGATGACTCGCGCGCAATTTCATGAAGTATCCGTCATATATTCTGAGCACGCATTTCAAATTGAAAACTCTGAAGATCAAACTTTAAGAATTTGACGGCCTCTTGGCATTTTCTTTCTTTTCTCACACGTGACAAAAATCGGTCATCGACTTACCGCTTTAGGAGATGGTAAAAGAACAACGGCCACCGTCCACACAAGCATCGTGGTCCACATGTTTGGAGAATGATGTTGGCGTGTATCTTTCCGCCTTGTTATTGTCGCCGGAGGAGCTGTTGCTCTGTTCTCGGCGGCGTTAACTCCTCGAGGGTAAAACGCTTGGCAGCATAGCCGCCCGGGCTCACACCCAACGAACGCTTTGCGTTCTCCAAAACCAGAACAAATAATTAATAAATAAATCCTCTAGGATCACTGCACTTGACACTTGTATTCCATTAATCCGCTGGATTGTCGGTCACTAAACGCGCACGTTGTCAGGCTCAAAAAAAATCTCCACTCAGTAATAAGTTCACCGTTCCCTCTCACACATCTTCCACGAAGTACCGATAATATTTTGACTTTGTGAATCTCGATTCTAAAACACCTTGATTATTTCGGGAAAGGCGGGAAAAAATATATGTCTCCAAATCAGTGTGCACTATTATTTTATAATTGATGATGAATTATTTGTAGTTAATTATTTAGTAATCGGGCGGGGGACTCAAAAGGGGAGGGGGAGAAGTGTACACACAAAAAGCACGAGAGTCACAACTCCGCAGCCGAGGTACTACTGGCGCTGGATCAGCGGCTCGAGATTCCCCTTCGGGAAAGTATAATAAGTTCTCTGTTGCACTATTCGCCGCTACCCGCTACCGGGCGACACTAGCGACACACAACGTAAACTAGATGCACTACCGACTCACTGCTCGCGCGATCGACAGATGGCGAGGCCGATCTCTGCTAGAAAACCACACACTCGCGTAACAAGTAAGTAAGGATGATCCTGTATTTCCAGTTCCACTACCAGAATCGACGACGATTGAAAACTGTAAAAATGTGAATGGTTTTTTTTCTAACTCGCGTGTTCACGGAATGAGCGGCAGCACGCATTTCTTTCGGAGTACAACCCTCGACTGGAGGTAGTAAGCGGGCAGCACCCCTACTTATAATCATGGTCCCATTGGGGCGGTGGGGAGGGACGGATTCGACGAGGGCTGGTGGCCGGGAGGGGAGGGGGAGGCAGCTGCAGGCCGGCTGCACGCGCCCACCCCCACCACTCGGCACGAGAGTACGAGACACCCTAACCCAACCACCGGTGGACGAACTTCCTTGTCATACTCTACCTACAGTCTACTGACTGTGATGTGATGTGTTGATCTTTGTCAGATGCAGCTAGGAGAGGGAGTGAGAGAGAAGATATAAGCCCCCAACTTCCCCTACATCGGCGAGAGAGGCTTTGGAGTAATGTGCCACGAGATACATAAGAGACAACCCCCACCCTGAATACGATGGCACGCGACGCGTGCCATCTTCTAGTGACGTCATGCGAGCCTACGCGTCTGACGATGTCTTACGCGTATTACGCTTATGTTGGTCGAATAAAATCGAGGCCCAAACTAAACAGCACCAAATGCGGACACTTGATGAGATTTCTGAAGGGCAAATGGGGGGGGGGGGTGGTCTACAATTTCAAGATTAATCTTCAAATTTATCCTAGGTTTTACTTTTAATTACAGTGGGATGTGCGGTGCTCACTCAGGCATGACAAAAAAGAGAGACAAAATAGTTCGGAGATCCTGGATTGGCGTCCATCGTCAGTCCCAAAACCGGCCTCCAATCCAGGTTTGACGTATTTAACATTTTTACATTCTCATCATATGATGACAAGGTAGTTTTATGTGAAAACTATCATGGATTTCGTTAAACCTCCACGTTTAATCCGAAAAAACAGGTTTTAGGATTGTGCCTGTCTGTCTGTCGTCGTTGTTGTCTATAATTATTAGATAATTTTTGAAAGACTAGTCGGATGAATTGTGCTTTAGCACACGTTTTAAGAGACCAAACGAAACGTCGAGTTCGTTAGCCAGCATTTATTGGCCAACGGTTTTGGTTTAACCGCTAAAAACAACACTAAAAAATAAAAAATTCAATTTCGCGTTCAAACTATACGCAAGATACGAAATAAAACATACAATAAATGTTCACGCAAACAAGATCTAAAAATGTGTTATTAATCATTTGTTGATAGGACGTATAGTTTTTGTTTTAACTGTAAAAAATAACATTACATATAAAAAAAATTAATTTTTTGGAAAAACGACACAAGATACAATATAAAACTTTATTTAACTAAAATTTTCGTCTAAATTACCTACAAATTTGCTTAGAACCACTTTAAGCTAGGATGCGTATTTTTTGTTTCATCGCAAGAAATAATATTTAAAATAAACCAATTATATATATGGAAAAACTGCACAAGTTGCAATAAAATGCTTGATAACCAATTTTTTTTTAAAGGATGTGCACTTTTTAAATTATAAAAATAAGACAATGCAAAAAACGTCTGTTTCAATATCAATGCTTATTATAAATTGTAATAATATACATTTATTGAAATAGCATATATTTTATGGTATAGCTGAGAATAAAAATTAATGCAAAGTAAGGAACAAATATTAAAGTAATCATGGAAAATAAAGTTTTTACGTCATTTTGCAACATCTGAATAAGCAGTTCCAGACCGAGGTACAGAAATAAATATAATATACATTTGATATCATAGAGTTGAACATAATCTAGAAAAGTTTGCATTTTGGACAAAATCGAAGGCGAAGCATGAGATACGTGATGCGAATGTGTTCGTTAAAGTCGAAGACTCGAAGCAGCTTCAACAAAAGAGAATTCACAATCACTAATATAAATGTGGGGGAAGTAAAAAGATCGAGCGCTCAATCTTGCGAGCGAAGCTGATTTTTTTCTTTTGTTTTGGTTATACTTAATTGATTTCAAATACTACTGAATTTAGAAATGTGCATCAATCTTAGATTCATTCATACGTTAATTTTGAATTCAGCTTCATTAATTCTCCTTGAAATGGTCATTAATGTACTTGAATCCACCTTTAAGGTATTTGCATTAAATTTAATTAATTCAGCATTCAACTGTATGCTGTTACAATTATTTCTTCTTAAATTCCCCTTTATTCATTAGAATTTAGTTGAATTGTATTTGAATTAACTCAGTGAAATTCATTTAAATTCATTGGAATGAACCTTGAATTCACATTGAATTTAATTTCATCAATCTTCAAGTCGTGCCGTCGTGCGGGTATATTCTCATCGCGCGCAGGGCGCACGGTCCGCAAATTTGAGCGCGTCTAGGGTGCGCGTCAGTTGGATCTCGCGCTTCGCAATCGATAGTATACTTATCGCGAGCTTCGCGCTTGACAGGGTATTTACCGCTCACTACGCGCTCGGTCTTTGTACTTCCTCCACATTTGTACACAGAACTTTTAAAACTAAGGGCCAAACCGTCGACAACTGTACATATTTTGGGGATTATGAATTCCCTTTTGTTAAAGCTCCTTTAGCTTCAACGAACTGAATGCGATATTTGTATCTTCTAGGTAAAATATATAGAGTCTTGCAACTAAGCATTGTAAAACTTCAGTTCCAAAACCTAGGAGAAACAATATCGCAATTTAAATACAGAGTTAAGTGTGCGCCGCTTTCCCCCACATATGCGGCGCTTGACCCCGGTTTGCTGTACCAGTTTATTTTTTGTTATAAAAAAAAAATATTTAATATTATACTAGTTTATTGAACTGATTCGTTTAATGAGAAAACACTACTATTGATCAAATTTCTATTAATCAATAGCCGGAGCTGGGTGGTGGTGATTCTCGACTCGTCGAGATCTCGAATGTTAAGCACAGACAAGCGCGATTAGTGCTCGAATGGGTGACAGTTCGGGATTACGATTGACTACTTTCGAGCGGGAGGTTTGACGCTAAGGATGGATATGCGCACTGACGCAATCGACTGTTTACATTCAGACTCGCCTGTCGGTAACAGCGGAGGAGGTCGGTTGCGCCAATCCCCCTCAGGTAGGTCGTGCGCCTTAGGTTAGTTGTGCCACGACTCTTCAAGGGACGGATTAAGAGGATTAGAAGTTCAAAGATGGGGGTTCTCTTTTGAGATATACTGAGGTGTTAAATTGAGGAGCGAAATACAGACTTATTAGGAAGAGGGGAAAATAATACAGATACATAATATAAGAATATTTATTTGTGTTGGTCCGATCCACACTATTTTTATACTACATATAAACAATACATATCTAAAAGAAAACTATCACAGTGCAAGACAAGTTGATAAAATTTCAATACTCTTTGCGGTAAAAATATTATTTTTGTAAATATATGAAACATATACTCCCCGTGTGGAAGAATTTCGTGGCAGTCGAGAAAGAGATCCATTATTCAACCCAATTCTACTGCATCCCTACAAATTCTCAAATTCAATTCTAAAAATATATCCGGCACTGCCTGGAATTTTCCATTCAATTTACAGAGTCCTATGGGTTTAAACTGAAAGCATTACATCTGAATATTCTACAGTTTTCCACCCATTCCTCATTAGGATCCAGTGATCTGTTATACATATTATTTATTCCACCAGTTCTCAGGCACATTTCAAAAGATGAAGTTGAGATTATTCAATTTTCGAACAGGTATATTTGGTGCAACTGACCCGTAGGATTAGAGAAACTTTTTCGATCTAGGGATTAGAGACAGGGCAATTGGCGCAACTAACCATCGCCCGATAACCGGCTGTGATCAGGAGTTTATGTTTTCTGCAGCTTTCCACTTCTCTGACCAAAATTTTCAGGCTAATGCGAGCACTGCTAACAAAAATGCGACTGCAGACGGTATGGGATTGATGGACTGCACAAGATTGAGTACGTCAGACATTACCTGGAGGCTTATTGAGAGTATATTATAAAAAGATCTCACCGCAGCCGCTGTTTCAGGAATGGAGGATGCTTTTAGAAAATATAGTACAATATTGCACTAAATATACTGACCTAATCATTATTATCATATTATAATATATTATTATTACTCCTATTATTATTATAGACCCTATAGTACAATATTGCACTAAATATATTGACCTAACCAAAAACATACGTCCGATTTGGATGTATGTTTTTGGAAAAGATACTACACTATTGTACTAAATATACTCACCTAACAAAAAACATAACCCCAATTTTGTACATGTTTCGGAAAAGATAGTAAAATACACCGTTAAAAATAGTATTAAATTTAAAATACCAATGCATATTAAAATTAATATCTCAAGCATATGAAATCGCTATTCAGGTACGTGTTTATTAAATTTCATATACATTCATGATAATCGCTTGAATAATTCCATTTTACACAAAATCAAAATAACATTAGCAGTAATCTCCGAATTAATCAAAAATAAAATTGGATTTTAAATCGAAAAGTTCAATTACGTAAATAAATCACAGACCTAACCTACAATCAACTGTACTCAAATTAAATTGTTACCATTCAGGGCAAATTTTGGAAACAGTTCCACATGTACGTTGCACTTTGATCATAAAAAGACATTCAATCAACGAATTCTAGATTATTACTTCAATTGCGAATATTTGATAAGATTTAAAGAAATAAAAGCACTTTGAGTTTTCGAGCACGCTGCCATACTGACCTGTATATTATAATTATTCAGTATGGAGTGTACAGTGTACAGCTATTCTTCTTTTAATGTATATTAAATTTCCACTCCCGTGTATGAAAATAACTTCATATACATTTGTATTAAACTTAATACAGATTTTTCTAACAGTGTATTGTACTAAATATATTACCCTACCCGTGCAGAAATCGCCATATATATTACCGATTACCGACTAGGGCCTGATCCGATGTGTACTATCTGGTCCCGATAGGAAGAATTCTGTGGCCCTGACTCGTACCAGACCGGGCTATGAAATGTGACGTCATATGGGCTCTTCGCAGCGCCATCTTGACCCATATGCACTAGATGTAATATAACCACGAACATAACCTTAATTTTTGTTTTCCTTCATGGTGTTGTGTTGCAAATGTGCTGAGAGTGATCGTCCGTATAATATATTTTTAACACATTAATAATAAATGCCAAAATTGAGGAGCACACCGCGAGTTCGCAAGCATCGTGCCATCAGCAAAATTCCGTATTTACGCGATGAAAACGAAAGCAACGAAGGTAAGTCTTTTATGGTATTATATTTTTTTATGGTATTATTAAATTGCATGGCATATTTAATTGTATTGTACTGGATCCAAGTTCTAACCTAAATATTCGATTTCCTCATTTTAGTCAAAAAAATTATTATTGGATATTTCTTCGCTCGGTAGCGCTTTTTTGTAAAACAAGTAGTTGCAATTTGGAGGTTATATTTTGAATTCTACGTTTGAAGTTATGCATGTTATCGCTCCCGTGGCAGCATAAGGGGGATTATTTGTGGATTAAAATGTGGAAATGTAATTTTGAGATCAGATTGTATTAATAATGCAAAACAGTTTCAGATGTTGATGTTGATGCAGATGATGAGGAAGAAATTAATGATGATGTGAATCGTGAAGAGGAAATGCTGTCCCACATAAGCACCGTCTTCTGAAATGCAAAAGACTGGGACGGTAAGGGACTGTACTTAAATTACGTAACAGCTAGAGGGGGGGGGGGGGGGGGAGTCTAGACATTTTGTTACGATTTGTTACGGTAGGAAAATTCTTCTTTTTGTGTTAAAAATTCAACTGTTTTTGTATAATATTAACCTTTTGTTTAAAATTCATATTTTGTTGCTGATAAGTCAACTGAAATATCTTTTGGATGAAAAATATTTTTTCTGAAAACTTGTCTTTTTAATTTAAAAATGCATCTTTTTTTAGTAGAAATATTGCAACTGTTCTGTTGAAAATTCAACTATTTTCCAGAAAATTTACTTTTTGTTTAAGATTTGTATTTTTCTGTAGAGAAGTCTATTGAAATCCTTTTGGATGAAAATGCAACTCTTTTTTTTTTTAATTTGTCTTTTTGATTTAAAAATTCACCTGTTTCAGTAGAATTTTCATTTTTCTCGGACAATGCAACTGTTTGGTTGAAATTTAACAATTTTGTTAAAAAGTCATACTTTTTGGTTAAAAATTCAGTTATTTTTTTAAAGTTTTTTTTAATGCATCTATTTTAAAAGAAATGTTTCATCTTTCTTGAATAAAAATGCAACTGTTCTGTTGAAAATTCATCTCTTTTTTGGAAATTTGTTTTTCTGATTTAAAAATTCACCTGCTTTAGCAGAAATTACATCTTTTTTGGATAGCAATGCAACTGTTTGGTTTGAAATTCAACAATTTTGTTGAAAAGTCATACTTTTTGCTTAAAAATTCTGCTGTTTCATTGAAAATTTAACTATTTTGTAGAAAATTTACTTTGTGGTTAAATTTAATATTTTGGTGTTGAGAAGAAAACTGAAATCCTTTCTGGATGAAAATTCAAGTATTAAAAAAAAAATTTTTTTTAATTAATAATTCATCTGTTTTAAGAGAAATTTCATCTTGGATAAAAATGCAACTGTTTGGTTGAAAATAAAACTATTTTGTTAAAGTCATACTTTTGGTTGGAAATTCTGTTGTTTTGTTAAAAATTCAAATATTTCCTAGAAAATTTACTTTTTGTTTAAAATTTCTGTTCTTCTGTAAAAAAGTCTATTGAAATCCTTTCGAATAAAAATTCAATTCTTTTTTTGAAAATTCGTCTTTTTGATTGAAATATTCACCTATTTTAGTAGAATTTTCATTTTTCTTGGACAAAAACGCAACTGTTTGGTTGAAAATTCAACACTTTCTCAAAAATGTGTCTTTCTGATTTCAAAATTCACCTGCTTTAGCAGAAATTACGTCTTTCTTGGATAAAAATGGAACTGTTAGTTTTAAAATTCTAAAATGTTGTTAAAAAGTCATACATTATGGTTGAAAATTGTGCTGTTTTGTTGGAAATGTAACTGTTTTGTAGCAAATTTTCTATTTGTTTAAAATTCATATTTTGGTGTTAAAAAATGAACTGAAAGCTTTTCTGGATGAAAATTCAACTTTTTTTTTTGTTTTAATCAAAAATTCATCTGTTTTAGAGAAATTTCATCTTTTTTGTATAAAAATGCAACTGTTCGTTTGGAAGTAAAACTATTCCGTTGAAAATTCATCTCTTTTGGTTGAAAAATTCGTCTTTTTGGATGGAAAATTCAATTTTGTTCGTTCAAACTTATTTTTTGTTTAAAAATTAATATTTTGATCTTGAAAAGTCAACTGGAATCATTTCTGGATGAAAATTCAACTATTTTTTTAAATTTTGTTTTCTTTTTAATCCTAAAATCCTAATCCTAATCTTAAAAAATCCGCTTTGGTAGAAATTTCTTTTCTTTTTAATGAAAATACAACTTTTTGGTTAAAAAATGTTCTTCTTTGCTGAAAATTTCATTATTTTGTTGAAAATTTTTATGGCAGAAAAGACATTTTTCTGTTTAAAATAAAATAATAAATTTCAAAATTCTTAATTTGTATCTGAAACCCTGTTTTATTCCGTTTATAAAAGCTTCTATGTTGAAAGTATTTCAAGATTAAAATTCTGGTATTTGAATATTAATGATAAAGAAAAATGAAAAATTAGATAAGGAAAGATAAGGGAATTTTGTAAATGAAGTTCTCGAGCCCCCTGCCTAATTCTAATAGCAATAACTATAGTAAAACATTCTCGGAAACTAAAATTTAGGTAGGGGGGGAGGGTAGAAATATTTTTTTACAGTTTGTTACAGGACGGGGGAGGGGGTCTCAATGAGGGCACATACTCCGTTACGTAATTTAAGTACGGCCCCTATTCGGAAGCAGAGGTCCAAATAAACATTTTTCATTATTTTTAAGGTGTATTCAAAATAAAGCTCAATTCTATTAATTTGGCTTTTCATTTAATATTGGGTTATAATTATTTTGAAGGGTTTTAATTCCTTATAAAAAAGTAAATAATGTGGCTAGACTCGGGTAATTAATAGGGGCCAGACCGGGGACAGATCGGGCATTTGACCGGGCCCCTAGACATGGCTCCAAGGTGGCCACGTGTTTCATGATGAGTCTGGCCCTGACTCGATTTCCCCATCAGGGCCCGATATGAGCGAGTCTGGGCCCGGTCGGGGCCACGGCGAAATTTCTGCACGGGTAACCAAGAACATAGACCTTATATGTGCCGCACATTATCCCGTGAACCACATTACACCAATCGCCATATTACCACGTGTTTTATATTACCTCAAATATACTACTCGATCTAATCAAAAGCATAAGCCCGGTGTGCCACATTATGCCATGTTCTACGTTACCCCATGTGCCATAACACCGCATGTGACAAATTGTTCTATATGTGTCATATTACCGCATTTTTTTGCCGCGCACTAAAAACATACACCCAAATTTGTGATTTGTGGCCCTCGATCCCTATGTTTTTTAAAAGGGTAGAAATACTGATCCAAATTTTTTATAAGTAATTTTTGTTTATAATGTAGTTACTGCGCGATTAATTTTGATTGCTTGCGATTGGATTCTACTGAACTTAGATGAATTCGATTTAATTTATTAAATTTTTTTTCAGTTTGCTCGAATTTTATTGCATTCATCTGAATTCTATTCTACTCCCTATCATATTTAGGAAAACTAAGTGAAATATAATATAACGGAATTATAATTATAATGAATTATAATAGTGAATTATATTATAAATATATTATAAAAGTGAATTATAATATAATAATAATATAATATATATATAATATATAATATAAATTAATGGTATAATAATAATAATAAAATGAAATAATATATAATATAATATAATCTAAATGCACTTGAATTCCCTTCAACTGACCTGAATTTCTCTAAGTAGTGGACTTGAATGCATAAAAATTATAGAATTAGCTTGAGTTTATTTTAATTTACTTGTTGAATTTGTTTATTTTAAAGCAGTTGCATTACTTTGAATTCACTTTAAATTCTTTCTAATTCGCCTTTGTTAATTGAAATTCCGTTATGAATGAACTTTGAATTAAATATGAATTCAACATGACTTAAATCGAATTGCTTTCAATACGCTTATTATAAATTCACTTGAATTCTGATGGTACAACATGAAAAATCTTTTCCGAATACATTTTCTTTGTGATTAGATAGCAAAATGCCTCAGCTTCTTGCATTTAAAATTGCCAAGAAAAATCGTTATCATTATTGGTACAACATTTTAGAAAACATACATTCACCATTTTATCTTGTAGTAGAACTAATCTATGCTTGGTCAGGCAATAGCTATATGTTATTTATCTTCAGATGCAACGCACATTCACCTGCCCGCGATGTATAATTCTTTATCCAAACAGGATGCTCTTCAATTTCAGGTATTTTTGACGTTTCTTGTTATTCAGTTTTAAAATTTCGAAACTTTTTCTATTGTATTGTCGCAGGTGAAAACAATCTAATCAAATATTAACATTTTTTATTATGTATAGCGATCTATCTATTGTAACTAATGCGCACCCGAAAAATATCGAAGACTATTGAAATACTTATTAATTGTTTTAAATCATTTAGCAAAATATATTTTATGTTATAAACGACTATTTATTAAATGATATTTCCGTTCCATGAGAACAGTGATACATTATTATAGCTAATATATTCTTATATGTAATTCTGTTTCCATCGCCGGATTTTTCATATTTAATTCCGTTTGTATAAAAAGTAAAAATTCGCTTTAGAATAAAATATCAAAACAGAATTTTATCTTATTTTGCTTCCACTCCAAGATGAAAAAGGTCTTTTTGCCAGATGTATCGTTTCTCGGTATACCACAAACGACAAGATTTACGCGCACGAGTGCCTTCGACACTACGATATTTTGCCCGGGAGCTCGTAGAGCAAATACATATGTAGGAAGAGGAAAAATGCAATTCGTGCCGAGAACAATACCAAGTCGATGCGTGCGAGA
This sequence comes from Andricus quercusramuli, assembly GCA_932178445.1. NCBI lineage: Eukaryota > Metazoa > Arthropoda > Insecta > Hymenoptera > Cynipidae > Andricus > Andricus quercusramuli. The sequence goes on from CAKNXH010001019.1 coordinate 91,710, forward strand.
GACAGGTCCAAAGCATTATGTTCATACACAATAGCTGGGCGCAATGTGTGCACCGTAATAATCTGTCACTCTGCCGCCGCGGCCGCGCCATATAGGTACCACGAAACATTCATCCGAGGGGTCCTTCGCACCCCATCCCTACTGCTGGCCATGACATCAGGGAGGCCCATACTATATATTATAGTATTATACAACCATGCACAGTCAAAATGACGTTTGATTTATGCTCATATGTATATCGTCATATAGATAATAAAAAAATCCAATCAACCAGAACAGGCACGTCAAAACCAAAAAGCTAAATAAAACTTGAATAATACATTTTCAGAGTGGACGCTGGACTGCGGGAAACCGGGAAACGACCCGAATTTTTTTACCGGGTAAACTAGAAAATGACAGTGAATTTACTTTCCACTAACTTTAAATCTCACTAACTTAATATCACAGGAAGTCATGCAACTTTTAATCAGTTTCTTTTTTAAAAATTTTTTTTGACTTGAAGACTTATGTGTGCAACACTTTCAAATATGAAATTGTTCAGTTAACAATAAGCAATCGAAGTTGACGTAATTCTGTCAAGCAGGTTAGTCTTGGTAGAAAACAAATTCTATAATACCTTTGAATCTACGCATAGGTGGCAGAAGACAAAGGGAGAGATTTGGTTGTTAAATTATTAATTTTTTTCTTAATTTAAAAAAATTTTGTAGTTAAATTTGAATGCGTTGAAAGATAAAGAAGTAGTCAAATTTTTATTTAATCTTTATTTAATTAAAAATTGAACACTTTTCTCATAATAACAATTTTAAGACAGCTAACTGTAAATAGAAAGTAGTAAAAGATCTTTAAAATTGAACTATAATATTAAAAACCAAATAAAAATATATACTGTGGAAAACTTTTAAAATGAACAATAATTCTCAGTCTGTTCAAAATAGAACGATTTTAGATTGAAACGTTAAAAATTGCAATCGTTCAAAAATAGGATTTTATGTCTGTAAAACATATGTAATAAAGTGCAATCGTTATCTATATAAACTTTTTGAAATTTTTAGTATACGCTCATTTGAATGCGTATTCAACTAAACCATATTTTGAAAAATTGAGTTGAAAACATTTTTAATAAGAATTATTTACTTTAATGCAATTAATTCGGTAGCTCTAATTCGGCAGACAGTATACTATATAGTATATAAATGTATGTATACCATTAAGCCATTTCCCTTTCGGGGTAGGCGTCCCCGTGTAGAAATTTTGACCGCGTCCCGGTGAGAACTCGGTCAGATCCCGGCCGTGCAATTAACAAAATAGTATCCCGGTTTGACCCGGTCAGATTCTGGCCAGAAACCTTCTTCTGGCCGGGTCAAACCGGGCTATTTCTACACGGGTGACAATACCCGATTCGGGTAGTGTTTCTAGGTGGATAGTTTCTTGTAGTAAATAACTACAAGTGTGGGCTCACCACACCCACGATACGCCAACAGCAGGCAGTTAGTAGCATTCCCGAACAGTCACCCATCCAAGTACTAACCGTGCTCAACACTGCTTAACTTCAGTGATCTAACGGGACCTGGTTTTTTCTGCGTGGTATGGCCATTGGCCATATATATATATGTATGTATGTATATTAGGGTGGTCCACAAATTTTTTTTTCGAATTTTTATGGGGACACCCCTCAAATTTGTTCGAATCCGCACAAAAATAAATGCGTTTTTTTTGTTTTGAAAAAAAATTATATTTAGGGGTGGCGCAAGCCCCATGAAGTTTAACATGTATTTCCCATAAGAAAAAAATACGTTTTTGTAAATCTTATTCAGAATCCTGAATATTATCTCAATTGAGTTGAAACTCAACATTTTTCTTCACAATTAGCCATAGAATACGAATAAAATATCACTTTTCAAATATCACCCCCATAAGTCTGTTTTATAGGGTCCCAAAGAAACCCCATAAGTGAAAAAAATAAAAAATGGGTTTTGCGAGTTTTTGGCGCTAATTATGATTTTTTTGCGGTTTTTTTTAATGCGAATTGTTTTTAATACATGAAATATGACTTTATACTGAATATTATATATTTTCATTAATTGTTTAAACAATTTATTATTGTTTTTAGCAATTTTCTCATGGAATGGAGTTAGAAAGACGCGTTTTTTTCACAAATATTCCTTTTTTGTCCAATTTTCAATTAGAGGGAAGGGATAGTTCATCAATGTTAACAAGAGTGATTGTTTAAACAATTTATTATAATTAAAAATAATATTATATTTGAATAATGCTAGAAAGATGCGGGTTTTTTTCTGGCTTTTTGTCCAATTTTCATCTGTAGTAAAGTAATAATAAATTTAAGTTAAAAAAATAATTGTTTGAACAATTTATGAAAATTATTAATAATATTATATTTGAATAATGCTAGAAAGATGCGGTTTTTTTTTTTAAATTTCTGGCTTTTTGTCCAATTTTCATTTAGAGTGAAGTAATAATAAATTCAAGTTAACACAATAATTGTTTGAACAATTTATTATAATTATTAATAATATTATATTTGAATAATGCTAGAAAGATGCGTTTTTTTTTAATTTCTGGCTTTTTGTTTAATTTTCATATGGAGTAAAGTGATAATGAATTCAAGTTAACAAAATAATTGTTTAAACAATTTATTATCATTGTTGATAGTATTCTCTTTGCTTAATTGGTAGAATGTTGCAGTTTTTTTCTGAAATTTTTCACTGTTTGTCTATTTTCTATTAGGCGTGTCTTGATAATTAATTAGATTTAGCAAAAATAATTGTTTAAACAAATTATTATTGTTTATGAATATCTTCATGTATATCAATTGCGCCTGATAGTTGCGGTTTTCCGGCAATTTTCACCTTTATGTCCTTTTTTCACTCAGTGAGGTAATAATTAATTAAAGTCAACAAAAAAGTTGTTCAAACAATTTCATATTGTTAATAACAAACTTTTCTTAGATAAGTGCTAGAAATTGGAGGTTTTTTCTAAAATCTTTCACTTTGCATCGCCTTTTTATTTATGAACAAGTAATAAGTCGGCCACAACAAAAATGATTTTCCGAAAGGTATTGTTGTTTTAAGTGAATTATTTTTGCTCTTTTCACAATGCTTAAAAAAATTAATTCAAAGAAAAAAATCTATTTTACACGAAAGGCAGAAATCAATATTAAATTGTTCAAACAACTTTTTTGTTGACTTTAATTAATTATTACCTCACTAAGTGAAAAAAGGACAGAAAAGTAAACATAGCCGAAAAACCGTAACTATCAGGCGCAATTGATATAGATGAAGATAGTCATAAACAATAATAATTTGTTTAAACAATTATTTTTGCTCAATATAATTAATTATTAAGTCACGCCTAATGAAAAATAAACAAACAGTTGAAAATTTCAGAAAAAACCGCAACATTCTACCAATTGAGCAAAGAGAATATTATCAACAATGATAATAAATTGTTTAAACAATTATTTTGTTGACTTGAATTCATTATTAATTCACTCCAAATGGAAATTAAGCAAAAAGCCAGAAATTTGAAAAAAACCGCATCTTTCTAGCATTATTCAATTATAATATTATTAATAAGTATAATAAATTGTTTAAACAATTATTTTGTTAAATTGAATTCATTATTACTTCACTCCGAATGAAAAGTGGACAAAAAATCAGAAATTGAAACAAAAAAACGCATTTTTTCAGCATTATTCAAATATAATAATATTAATAATTAAAATAAATTGTTTAAACAATTATTTTGTTAACTTGAATTCATTATTACTTCACTCCAAATGAAAATTAAACAAAAAGCCAGAAAATAAAAAAAACCGCATCTTTCTAGCATTATTCAATTATAATATTATTAATAAGTATAATAAATTGTTTAAACAATTATTTTGTTAACTTGAATTCATTATTACTTCACTCCGAATGAAAAGTGGACAAAAAGCCAGAAACTAAAAAAAAATCCGCATCTTTCTAGCATTATTCAAATATAATATTATTTATAATTATAATAAATTGTTTAAACAATCACTATTGTTAACATTAATGAAATATCACTTCCCTCTAATTGAAAATTGGACAACAAATGAAAAATTTGTGAAAAAACCGCGTCTTTCTAACTGCATTCTATGAGAAAATTGCTAAAAACAATAATAAATTGTTTAAACAATTCATTAAAATATCTAATTTTCAGTATAAAGTCATATTTTATGTATTAAAAACAATTCGCATTAAAAAAAACCGCAAAAAAATCATAATTAGCGCCAAAAACTCGCAAAACCCATTTTTTCACTTATGGGGTTTCTTTGGGACCCTATAAAACAGACTTATGGGGGTGATATTTGAAAAGTGATATTTTATTCGTATTCTATGGCTAATTGTGAAGAGAAATGTTGAGTTTCAACTCGATTGAGATAATATTGAGGATTCTGAATAAGATTTACAAAAACGTCTTTTTTTCTTATGGGAAATACATGTTAAACTTCATGGGGCTTGCGCCACCCCTAAATATCATTTTTTTTCAAAACAAAAAAAGCGCATTTATTTTTGTGCGGATTCGAACAAATTTGGGGGGTGTCCCGATAAAAATTCGAAAAAAAAATTTTCCAATGCATTTTTGGACCACCCTAATGTATATACATAGTACCGAATAATAAATGCAATTATAATTCATGCGATTGTTCGAGAAGTATAAACACATAATGATTGCAATTTCATTTCAAATCAGGCAAACTTTCAAGAAAAGTCTATATCAAGACGCCAGAATGATTTGGTATTTGGATATACCATTCTATGGTGAAAATAAAGGAACCCGTATTTCTCGTTTTAAGTCATTTTTTTGATTTGTTACAATTATACAAAGATAACTTGCGAATTCTCAAAAACTGACAGAATTTGTTTTCAAAATGCAGTATTTTCCGAACGAGCGTAGGTATCCGTGGTTTTCTTTTTTTATTCGGCATTGAAATTTTTGCTTGTTCAATTGATCCCAAAAAATTAAAAAATGTTGAAAAATGACAAAATGGTGGCGGATTTTCTAAAACTTTTGAAAGGGGATTTTCTAAAAAATCCCACTTAATTTTTTTTATAAATAGTTGGCAATATTTACTGAATATCTCGTAAGTTTTTTTCTTGGAAACCACTGCTTTACAATGAAAAAAAAATATATTTTGGAAAAATAGAATTTTTCCATTTTTCTCGGAAACAACGAAAGGTATTAAAAAATCTTCAGATAAAAGTTGAATAACCTAGAGAAGTTCTACACTGAAATAATTGGACGGTACACGCATATAACTGTGGTTATTCCAACCATATTGTATTGCTCGCTCTGCTATACAACCATATGGAATGGCTATGTTAGGAATACCATTATGATTACGTATTATAGCTCGACCAAGAACATTTCAAAGCATCCTAAATCGTATTCCTAAGTTATTGGGATTATAGGCTTGTGTGGGTAACTCTTTCATGTTATAGAGTTTTTTCCATGTGAAATCGAAATCTTGAAGATAAACATGTGAAATAGAAGGAAATATAAATCCGTATACTACAAATCAAGTCTTTTGAAGTTTTTTTGAAGAGTCCGACTGGAAAAACAAATTCTAATATTAACCTAATTTGGGGTTATATATTTTAATGTTCACTTGAACTCCTTAAAAATTAAGAGTTTATAGTATGTTTCAAGGTGAAATTTATATTTTTCTTGCTCCAAAAACACATTGTCCTTTAATTTTCACTGAAAAAAAGCTTTTATTATTGGTACATTCACCACTAATTATTTAGATAACGAGTGAAACACGGAACGCGTGACCAAGCGCACAAGCGTCGCTTAAGATTGTCAGGTGACATTGGATAATGGGTAACGGGCGAACGAAGCTTTCTTAACCATACTAGTATTCGTGTACCTTCTATCTAAATGGTTTTAAATAGAAATATGCCTGTTTGAAAGGGAATTTCATAACACGCGCATTGAAAATTCAACGTTTGTTGTCTCTTGAGCGGGTCGAAAGTTCTGTTTTCAACCCTAGACTAGAAAGTTGAAAGATGCGACTGCGAATCACTCAAAAGGCAGCAATGGCGGCGATCAGAAATCGATTTCAGATCGCCACCTTTCGCCCCTAGCTATGTAATATACTCTTGGATTAACTCAGATAGAAATTCGCAATCATAATATTATACAATAGCAAATAATCCCCAGCCATTTCTTTCAGTGTACAAAAAACATTTCTTACGGTTCAGTGATAGCTTGCATCGTTTACGAGAAAAAATAAAAAATTATATCAAAAAAGACATTTTCCGGCCTCAAAAATAGTTTAGCCCACATAAAACTACGATAATATGCCTTTTTTATATTTGGACAAACTTGTTTCAAATATTGGAAAAAATAAAAAGGTAGGATATTCCTCAAAATCTTCCTTTCATGTTTTCAACATTATATAAAAAAATAATGACGATTTTCTGGAAAGCCCCAACTTTTTTATTTTCTCTTATATCTTGTTTAAAGTTTTTGCTTATATAAGAAAGGCATCTTATCACACGGAGAAAAATTGACGTTAAAATGTAGGTGTTCAAAGGGTAAGATTGTACCGCCCAACATGCAGATATTCGTGCCGAACGTCTACTATCTTTTTGAGATGTTAGGCGTCAAAATATTTGTATGTTAAACTGAAACAAATTCAGATGTTAAAATCGTCCAAGCGTATGAGCTATTTCCAATGTTGAAAATTATTTATCCTTAATTGAAATCGGATGACAACTTTGAACTACCTACACGACGGAACAAGGTTCTTAAGGTTCTTAAATTTAAAATAAAATTTGAGTCTAAGTAACCGAAAATAGAAATAATTTTAAGTAAAAAAAATTCAAAATTTGATTTTTCAGACATAATTCTTTTCAATGTGAAGCAGTAGTTTATACCAAAACCGAAAATCAGGAGATATGTAGCACATTTCACAGATATTTCTAACAAAAAAAATTAAGTGGGGTTTTTGAGAAAATCCATTTTCAATAATTTTGGAAAAACATCCGCCATTTGCTTCTGGTAATTTCTCACATTTTTTCAATTTACCGTAGAATTATATATCCAAATAACAGATCATTCTGACACCCTAATCTGAACATCTCTGCCTTTCGGACGTCTGAAATAATTAAAAACCAGAAACGTGTGCTTCCAAAATACTCAAATTCACTTCATTCGCGTCCGCATAAGATCAAAAATACTATTAATATTGAAAAATTTCCATCAAACATGAAAAATAAATACTTAAAAAAGTCAAAATCCTAAACTTTGTGAGAATGAACCACCTAATATGATACCTACATTGTTGAACGTTTAAACTTAAAATTGCTGAATTTTAAATGTTTCAAGTTTTTATTTTAGTTTTGATTACTTTAAATGATAAAATAATATGCTTTAAAAGCTTGATATTTTAATTTGAATTATCGAGAAAAATGTTTGCAAACCGATAATTTTGTCTTGCATAGTATTAAAGCGGCCACTCTGTTTTTATTTCTGGACTTTGCTAAAAAAAATCAAAAGGTATTCCAATTCAGAAGCATCTACATATATTAACATTTTTACCAAACTAGAAGCCTTAAAAATAGGATATTCTGTATTTGATAAAATTTGAACTTTCTAAATAAAAATAGTCCCACAAAAAAGAATAAAATTTCCCCTCTTCAAATAAGTACTAATTGATATTCAGAAAAAAATGGTATCGGTAGAACACAAGGGTGCCGTTTTCAATTTTTCCCAAACAGGTTCTTTTTCACGCCGATGCAATCGCGGGTAGTCTTAATAATAAAAAAAAAACCTGATGCCATGTGGTTGCACTGGAAAACTCGAGTTACTCTAGAGGCGTTTATTTGCGCGCGTGCCAATTTCTACAGCTGGTTTTAAAGGGTTCATAATTATTACTTCTAAAGTAATAATACCATATTTCTCGTTTTCATTTCATTGAAGAAAGAAAGTAAAGAAAGGAATGTAAATATATTAAAAATGTTTGAATTATAGATTACGCTTCCTAAAGTTTTCAATGGATATATGTAGAGGATTTCCGTATCATTGTATAATACCTTGAGAAAAAATGCTTTTTAATCTATATTCTATAGCATTGCAATATCTACAGATGGTACATAAAAATATAAAGGAATATGCGAGAGAAATTAGGGTACATTTTTGATTCAGCGAAAACTGGAGATGATATTATTTCATCATTTTCATTGCATAATATACAATTGAAATATAATATATATATATATATATATATATATATATATATATATATATATATATATATTCAAACGATAGCATATGTTTTCTTAGGGATGGCTATTTTTTAAATTTGTAATGAAGGTCTAATTCGAGGACTAATTGATATTCTGTGTTCAATGAAAGACTCCCTTGTGTAGTATTATCTTATCAGAGAATAGCAAGGTTTTAACCATTCTAATTTTAAGTATATATTATCTAAGTCTAAGTACAAGCAGCTTTTGTTCTTCTTGCTGGAGCAATTAGGTGTCTTGATTGCGGTCGAACCACCGTAACCAGATAGAAGGTTCTTTTCCGATTTCCTTACTTGGCCAGTATATATTTACTTTACGCGGACGTAACATTTATACTGGCACTATACAGCTATACAAAAAAGCAGCAGTCCGAATAGTGGGATTTACTTTTCAAAAGAAGTGAGCTTTCAGAACTGACTTGATCAAAATAATAAAGTTTTGCACTTCAAGTTCGTCCATTTGTTTTTGGAAAATCAAAAAAAGGAAATTCAATTTGCATTTAGCATACAATTAATTATTTAATAGCAATTAGGAGGCGTTTCTATTCTGAAAAATACAACTTTCATTTCTTCCTAAGTTATGAAAAAAATTGTATGATAACCAGTACAATATATTATATTGTACTGATTATCATATAATACGCCATTTAGGGAATTTTGCAAGTTTAGTAACTTGAAAAAACACCACTATAAGCGTAAAAATATATAAAACACACAGATTATAATAAACATAATAATAAAAGTAGTTAACGGATAATTTATATTCAAATAAATTAACAATAATGTCAACAAACGCAATGATTAGCCGCGAAAACATAGTGATTAGTATAAGCAAACATGATAGAATTATAATAGTAGGTGTAATTCAGTGAAATATAGTGTAATAACGCGTAATTTTCGGGTAATAGCGAGTAGAATTTTCGTTTACGCTGTACTTTTGTTAATTTTTTTTTCTTTCTCGATGGCCTACTGCCCTACTGTATCCCCTTCAAAAGATATTATAAAAATTACCCTGAGTGAGTTTAATTATTATTTTATAAATGTGAAAAAATCAGGGTTTAATATTTTTGTATGAAAAACCCGCAAAAATGGACTAGGAAAAAAATCGCCAAGATCTAGGAATCGAAATTGGAAATACAGCGAACTTTTAAATTTTTATTTTTATATTTAATGAGATTATTTACAAAACTTGTGGTTTACACATTTTTTTGAGCATGTGTACACTTTTTTAGCATAGAAATACAAAAGAAAAAAAATCTGCCCGCTCCGCGGGAACGTTCTCATCGCGCGCAGCGCGCGCGGCTCGTTGTGCTCGCAAGTTTGAGTGTGCCTAGGGCGCGCGGTTGTTGTATCTTGTGCTTCGCGCTCGATAATATATTTCACTCGCGCTTCGCGTTCGCAAATGTATGTACCTTGCGCTGCGTGCCAGGATACTTTTTGCCTCGCGCTTCGCTCGGCTTTTTTCGGTTTTCGCACATCCTGCTCGACTTAAATAAAAAAAAGAAATTTACATGCAAATATTATCAAATACACAAAACCTCTACGTTTTAAGTGATTGTTAAATTTGTTTTTATTTTAGATTAAAAAGGAAGTTTATTTGCTTAAGGCTCTATCGGCCTTACGGAACACATTCTTATTACAATACTTACACACTTTTTTGAAATCCAAAGAAAAACGCTTGATTGCTTAAGAAATAGTGTTGGTATAATTTACAGAAAATGCTACAAAAAAAATAGAAAATTCCGTTTCTGGTCAAATAGTGTTTGTTTTATTCATAGAAAACTACATTTTAATTTGTTTACATAAAACAAATTCCTTCTCATTAGGATGAGAATGTAAAAATTTGATTTTTCGTTTATTTTAGGGCTTGAAAAAGTGTGCCAAAGCTCAATCCAATCTGATAAGTTTTTCGAAAGTTATCGTGCCTACGGACATACTATAGAGTACAGACTATAGACAGATACCTTGGTAAAAATCGTTTTTTCAAGCTCAGGGGGTCTCAAAACATGGAGATTTGATGAAAACCGATTAAGTCACATTTAACATATAACCAATACCTTTTCATTAGGATGAGAATTTAAAAATTGATAACATCCAGGAGACAAAATTAGAATTACAGAAAATTTCCAAAATTTGGAATTTAGTATATATGTAATAAAATTATCTTTGATTTTTTACTAGTGTATTTCTGTGCTTAAAAATTCCAAAAATGCTTGGAAAAATTATAAAACCACAAGTGAAGAAAACAATTTTATTGAATACCAAATCTCAAATTTTGCAAATTTTCTGTACTTTTCATTTCGACTCCTGGATCTTTTCAATTTTTTTTTCCAGTGCATTTTTGTCACTAGAAAGTTTTCAGGTATGTACTCGAAAAAATTCTGCTCCTATTTACAAAGGTATTAACAATTTTTCCGAAAACAGGGGTGAATGAAACATAAATTATCTTTTAGGAAATAATTTATAAAAATCCGCAAAAAAAATCGGTAAGCAAGCTGCATCAATTCTAAATTGTTTATAGTCCTTTAGGACCCCAAAACGCTACTTTTTCGCGTTGTATAAGCGATTTCGTATCACAGAATTTGTTATTTTCCACCCACCCTAATATGCGGAAATTGTTTTTCATAATCAACACAACGTATAAAGATTACTTCAATTTCAATTTGTGACTAGTTATTTGAGTTTATTTTTGATTTAAATTTTACTTCAATTAATTTCTTCCCATGATATTGATCTATTTCACTGTTTTGGTAAATTCTATTGCTGCGATACTCTTTGATAGTGTCGTAATATCCTCGTAATTATGGTGTAATAATACGTATAATGCGTAATAATACTATTATTACGCGTAATAAGGTGATTAGTCGGCCAGCTTTTTAGGACGAATAGCAAAAATCTTGAAAACTTGATTTGAGGGAATGTCCGTTCTGCATGGGGTATTTGTCGAAAAAGGTGGACAAAGACTGATAGACACTTTGTTAATTTAATTGAAATGTTGAATTCCAGGACGTAAAAAAGCAAAAATCAAGAACTAACTGAATATCACATCTTAGACTTTTAGAGCGATTTGGACCCCACTTCCTATATCAATCTAAAAAATCTGAAAAAGGTGTAGCACCTTTGAGATTCTGAAAGTCACTGTGTTTAATCGCAATCAAGTAAACACGTCGTGATAAGGTGCAACTCGGAAAAAGAAGCCTTTGTTTTTTTCGTTGGTATTCTTAGAGAACCAGTGTAAGAGGGGCTTGAGGCCCGTAGGTGTATGGTATACTTCCGGTCACGAGGTGGTTCAACAGGTCAGACCGATGGGGGAGCCAGATGGAACCACTTCCGGCCCTCATCTCTCCCCTTCTTTAGCACCCTTCCGTTCCCCCTGCCCCGTCTACCCTACACTATTTTATGCTTGGCCGGCTTCGTATATTCGAAGCAAAGGTAATGCAAACCTAGTTGCGCGTGTACATAAGCTTATATTGTCTTAAGTTGCAATTTGCAAAACTCTTTCCATCAGTCTACACACTCTACAGTGAACAGTGAACACGGAAGATACAAGGAAAGACTTTTCGTCTTCATATTTTTTAGTAAATCTTCTCTCATCTAAATCTGAATCAGCGATAAGTATACCATTAATTCAAATCAGCGTATATACGCTGCCGATTCAGCGAAATTTCACTGATTAACAGGCGCTGATTTGATAAATATGATCTACCTGAGAACAAGAATTAATCAATATAATGCAAAGAAACAACATCTTATTATGAATTTGGTGTTAGCGATCTAATAGCAGAAAGAGGTATCTGAAGGTATCCTTTTCACCGCAGCAGTATTCAGTTGATACGAAAATCCGTATCAATATAAATAAACAAAACACTGTTATATTCTTGAATCATTCTGTTGCAGATCAAATTGATACCTTCAGATTTATAGTGTGCTCGAAGGCTACTGAGCATGTATACCTATACAACATACATACTTGATGAATATAATATGTTGAAATAAAAATAATGAGGGGGCCCTTCTTATGCACTTTTCCCCTAGCTTACAGTAAACCTTTCAATTACTTTGCATTCAGCATGCGATTACTTTGCGATCACCTTGAAATTACTTTAAAATCACGTTGCAACCACCTTGAAATCAGACACTTTCTCCACACAAAAAAAATTAAGAAAGAGGGTCTCGTTTCAAGATAAGAAATCAAGCTTTTCCCTAAGGAAAATCGGATTAAAAAGAAGCTTCCAGCATGGGGATTTGCAAACCCAAATTTCTTTATTTTTCTTATTATTTAATCCTTGATACAAAAAAGGAGAATAGAGTACAATAAATTTTATTTTTTATCGCAATTCTACATGCCAAAAGTTCCAACTTCAGCCGTCCTGAAGAAAATCGGAAAATCGGTTCATGTACGTTTATAACACAGCCAAATCTGAAAGAACGGACATGGTGAGAGGAAGGACATGGATTGTACCAATCTCGACTTGTAGACACTATCTAGTTTTTAACCACTGATAAAAAGAAAAACATTATGGATAAGCGAATGAAAATATATTTTCCCTCGAATACGTGACTATGGGTGGTTATAAGGGTTTCTTGTGTAGAATACGTATGAAAACCCCAAAATGAGGTTAAATCTGTTTTAAAGTGTGAAATTGGCTTTATTCAAGATTAAAACAAATTAAGCTCTAACAAAAGAATTTGTTCTGCGTGACTTAACAATGGTAAAATATGCTGACAATTATATGAAACCTTGATATAAATTGAAATTTGGCACTCTGAAAGGGCATTAAGCGTCATTTTTCCGAAAATGTAATCATTGGTTCTAAAAATCTGATAAATTCCAGTACATATTGTGGCCAAAGGATATTTTTGTAATTTCAATTTTTAAAGTTCTATCCAGTTTAATAAGGTATTGAGATAGCCGTAAACAATATTCAATGATTTCCTATTAAGCTAAATTAAATTAAAAATTGGAGTTTTAATAACGGACCAAAGATGAGAAAATCTGTGCCCCGAGCAAAATAAATCTTCTTCATTCTTTTTCTCAGAACCTAATAATATTTTCCAACCAACCTTTTTTCTAAATTGAAAATTTGATTCATGAGAACGTTTTTGGGTTTTCCTGAAAAATCGTATTCGTCAAAATGACAATTATGTCTTCTCGGAGTATCACTCTTCAATTATTGTCATTCCGTTTAACAGCATCTCGCAGTTAGCAACTTATGATATTATCGTATCCTATGTCCCATAGATTATAAATATAGTGTGGGTTTTTATAGGAATAGGACAGTAGGACTATATGTGGTCCTCCGTAGGAAAAGGGCCCTTATGGTCGGTTCTAGTTTAGAAGATATTCGCGTTTTTCTAAATTGGGGTCAAAAGTATTTTTTTCGGGTTTGAGTGGGAGACGATATTGGGACCTATATAGTGAATCTATTGAGACTATACTCATATCTATAAAGTAACCGGAAGTAGGTATATTTCATGTTTGAAAAAAAAAATAGAACACGTGTGCTTATGGAATTCGCCAAGTTTCAATGCGTTTTTCTCGGGAAACGATTTTTCGAAATTCCAACGTCAAAAATCCCTCGGTGAATGGCTTTTCAACTTAGAGGGTTCGTTTTAACCCTGAAATGCTGGGAATTTATCCGGCTCTATATCCATATATATGTACGTAACTCCATGTATGGACAAAATCTCCACAATATGAGATATAAAAAAGTATTTTGTTGCCTGAAGCACTAACACTTTCAAACTTCACCGAGGTCGACAGATCAACACAAGTGTCCGTCACGCGACTCCTTCCGTTCCTTCATTCATACTCGCAGGTTTCGTACGTATGGTACTTTCGACCGCAAATACATGTCGGTTTAGGTGATTGTGTGCACTGTACATACATGTAGAAAAATAACGTGAATATGTACGTGAACTTACTTACAACGAACAGTGAACACTCTGACTCTTCTGAGAGTATAATAGATCAATTCGCTGTGTCACGCATTTCTTAATGCTGACCAGGTATAGGATATTGCGGATGAGATGGCATCGAACCAGAAATTCTTCAGAGGGTTCGTGATACTGTATATTTGAACTCTCCCTTTTACGGGTTCGAGGGCCTCCGCTCCCTGTACATATGTTTACATTTCATCCTTAGTCTAACTTACTCGCTACTTATTTTCTAATGCATCGCCTTATATACCAACAATAATCTTAGTACTACTCTTCTTAACCTACAGACAATGAGCGATCTTCCCGGGCTTCCGTTTTCTCTTACCATCAAATTCATTTAGACCGATTTGAAAATTTTATTCGTTAGATTCCTTTAAACAGGATTACCCGTTTGGCTCTGCCCTGATCCCTTGCTTTCTCTTATTTCTTCCAGTTTTTTCATCCACATCACTCCCTGCCCATTACCATCCAAGATCCATCTCACACATTCATCCACACTCAACTGTCCATCTTCCTCTCCTGTACACCTCTCTAACACATGTGCCCATGACTCCACTTCGTACCCACATACTCTGCATAGATTGTCCTCTTCATCCATCCAATATCTACAAGCTCTCACTCCTTCTCCCATTCTAAACCGTATCACCCTATTCCATTTCTCTTCCTTTTTCATCTTTTGCAAATATTCTGGTTCCGTCACCCCTTTGACCATCATATACCATCTATTGTACTTCGAATCCATAATCTTTCTCCATCTCTCTTCTCCTTGTCTTACTAATAGCTCTAATTCAATGTTCTGCCAATCAGGGTTCGTGATACTGAATATCCTTTCCGTTTCCCACGCAAAACCATCTATTTGATTCTTCGAACAATTCTGATTTCAAAAGTAATTCCCTATCCAAATATTTGGTGAAATGCAATAAAGAAATTATCAATTCTGCAACCAGAAAAACATTAGGAACTTCATCTTTTTTTTGTAATCTTCCGGATTTTTCAATGACTCAGCAAGAAAATAAATACATTAACATCTGGCAGATATCAATATTCGGTAATTTCGGAAGTACGTACCTAATTCCATATTCCAAGAAGGTCTTTTCGAATCATACCCACACGGAAAAAATAAGAAGTCGAAACTTTACTTGACTAGTCAACCATTCTAGGATAGTCCATTTTTTGTTTAGAATCTCGTATAATTTTGATTAAAGAACCGCAGACTTCATCGAAAAAGTGAAAAAAAGTCATCGAATTCTTGGTAGACAATCTAGGAACATCAGTTTTCGAATTTGTATTCAGCAGATTTTGACAAAGTTCTAGACAAGCATTCAATTTTTCATAAAAAGTTCTCCAGATTCCACAAGATTTGGAATACAATAACTGTAGCACAGAAACGAATAACTGATTTATAAGTTGTCGAAGAATTCGTTGACTGTCTACTACAGATCTATATATTCCGTGCACATTTGTTCATCCCCCATTCCCCCTTCGCCTTTTTCTAATAAATATTCTGAGCCATAGTTTGTCTAATACTCTATAACTCTATATACTCTGCTCTCGACTCTGCTATAATGTATACTTTTTGCAGCTATAAATACCACTTAAGGTATGTGTTTTGTTTTACAGATAAAAAAGGGTTGTCACTTCAAGAGAGTTTTATCTTTTATTTAAAAGAACCCCATGGTGCATGTCAAAAGTAGTATAACCCCATCAAAAAAAGGCCTTGGGGCAAATTGGCCTCACCTGCAGGACGCCTTATCCTAATAATAATATTTAAAAAAAACTTGTACCCCTCTATTACCCAAGGCCGAATAAAAAACAGCCCGGAAATGGTAACTTCCTTATGAGTTTTTACTCCTTATACAAAAGAGTCGACTAAAAATGTGTTTAAAATATAAGATATTTTTTCGTAGGTGCGTATATTTAATTATGTAAAAAAAAAACGTAGACGGAATGTGGGAAATAGTAAAAAAGGGAAATTGATGACTAAATAAATATGATGCGATTATGAAAGCATAACATGTATACAAATAGCAGCTAAACACGTATTCCTGCAGTTCATATTACAATAATGAACTAATGAAATGTTCTCTCGTGTATATAGACATTAGACATATATGTAGTTTAATGAAAGCAGATGAAAAGGGTATATAGCTAGGAGAGCAAGCAACCCGTGAATACTTGAATAGATTCACTTCAGTGCTCACCGAGTTGGCAAACAATCCGAAAAACCTCTGCGCTCCGAATTTCCCATTATGTCTCTGTGACAAAATGTTATTTTTCAGAAGATATTACGCGGCCACTTTGTTAAATATTTTTGAAAAATGTATGCTTATATGAAAAATACATTTTGTAGGTTGTATGCGGGCTAATAGTTTTTTTGGCCATGAGAATTTTGTTTCAAAAAGTTGAGTTTGCGTATATTTTTTGCGAACAACGCAAAGCTAATCAATAAGAATAACTGGTATTTTTTGTAGAAATTTTTTTAATAAGCAAACTCATAACATACTTTAATTTTGTTTCTTTACTTATCTTTCTACATATATAGAAAGTTTTATGTTCTTGCAGATGAAAAAATTAAAGTACGCATTAATTACTCTGATGGAAATGTGTTTTCACTATGAAATAAAATACAATAAATTATGTACTACACTGACGTGCAACACAATAACGTCGTAACTTATACATTTTGAATCTTTCACCGGATTCACAATTTGTTTATTTAAATATATTAGGAACAAATGCGCATTAGGGGGCTGTGACGGTCTGAATAAAAAAGTCACTTTAATTTAATTTGTTCTGACGCAGATTCGTAGATCTGGTCAGTAAGTTTATTTCAATGAAACACAAGTTGACGCCGTAGCAGTCAGACAAGGAATCCTGCTTTTGGGGCCGAGGCCCTGCCGGGTCGGTCCCATGATAAAAGAGTACAGTCCACTTCCCTTATCAGTTCAAAGGGAGGGAGTGATATATATCTATTCTTAGCCTACGAAAGTACTCTGTTTTAGAAGAGTGCGTTTTATAAAGCTAGAATATTTTTACTTATTCTTTCTAGCTTTACACCTCCCCTGTTAGAGTGAATTTCTCCTGAAATTCTTTGTATTTTTATAGATTATTTCCTTCTGAATATGCTAGCCTTATTATGTAACTTACTCTCTCTTTTTTCCTTTATCTTATTCGTGGTACAACAACAGAGGTTTGGAAGACATTTTTGAATTATTTCGCAAATATTGCATTTATAAAGTGCAAAGTCTTAAATAAGGATTAACGGAGTGCCTAAGTAAGCTAGAATATCCGTTGCCTTGTTTCACAAAGAATGAGTTCGTATAATAATTTGTATTTCATAAAAAACAGTTTCTAAAATATAAAATAAAGCGATTAAGCTACTGGTAGTAAGGCTTCAATCTATTAGAATGTACAGTGTAATGCTGATTATTGTACAAAATTTCATAATCAGAAGAACGGACGCGTTTGCATATGGTATAGGGTCCAAGCCATTCACTATCTAATTTTGTTGCTTTGCTATCATTATGCAATAATACTAAATCTCCTGGTTCGAAAAGAGGATTACTAATGATTATTTTTGCATCCTGCTGCCTTTTTAATCGTTCCTGTGTTTTTTGAATGGCAGTTCTTCCTTTCTCCAAATATCCCTCATGTCTCTTTCACCAAATGTCTAACAATTCTTGATGGGTTAACGACGTGGTTGTTGCTAAGGCTGAAGGTAAATTGGCTTTTCTTCCGAATGTCATTTCAAATGGCGTTAAACCTGTACTCTCGTGGACTGCGGTATTAAATGCTAAGCATATTAGGTTCAAGTTTTGGTCCCATTCCGTCTCATTATCGGCCATGTATGTCTTTAACAAATCTTTAATTGTTCCGTGAGTTCTCTCGAGGGCTCCATTGCTTTGTGGATGGAAAGCCGTTGTTCTGATGTGCTTGATTCTAAAAAGGTTTTCAAATTTTTGAACCAATTCCGATACAAAGTTAGCGCCCTGGTCAGTTAAGATGTGCTTTGGAGAAGAAAATATGTAAATGTAATGATCCAGCAGGTTTGTTAGTATGCTTTCGCTCGTCGTTTCGCAGAGTGCTATAAGAATTATATATTTTGTGAGCACATCTTGAATGGATAAATAGTTATTTGTGATACAAGTGCGTAAAATAGGTGATTGTGTGCGAGTGTGAATTTTGCAGCATAAGCCAGAGGCTCGAAGCATGAGGCGATGGTTAGCGCACGAGCGAAGCGAGTGCGAAAACATAGACGAGTGCTTCGAACCGCAGGCGAATGATGCAATCACACGAGTTACTAATCACCTAGGCGCACGTGTATCACACGCTATTTTTTGCAACGCCCGTCCAAAAAAGTTTTTAGGAGGTGGTAACGAAAAATAATAATTTTATATTGCATAGAGTGGAGTGAAAGAATAAAAAAAAAATTTTTAATAATTAAAAAAAATAGTGAAAAAAAAAATTTTGAAAAAAAAATGTTCTAAAAAAAAATGGTTTTAAAAAAAAATTTTTGAGAAAAAAAATTTTTGAAAAAAAAATTTGGTGAAAAAAAATTTTGAAAAAAAAATTTGTTGACAAAAATTTGTTGGAAAAAAGTTATTGAAAAAAAATGTTGGCGTTCATGCTTTTTGCCCCCCGGGAGGGGGGGTGGCCACCAAACCCTAAAAACAAAACTTCATTCATTAAAACATTTGTTCAAGTTGAATGTAAAATTATTTCAAGAAGATACCAACACCAGTGTTTAAAGTTACCTTTGCCAGTGTCTAAAGTACCTCATTTCGAATGTGCGCATGCGCAGCTTTTTCACCAGTGTCTAAAGTAAGCCATATTCAAACTGCGCATGCGCGAAAATTGTTTCACGCACAGTCGGCTCAAATAAGGTACTTTAGGCACCATCTACATGCATGCAAACGTCAACTTTAGAGGTGGGTGTTGCAAAAATATATTTGTTTCCACTCGTTGTTTCCGGTAGTGGGCCAACTATGTCCATCGCGATCTTCTCATTCGGCTGCGTCGGCATTTCCGGAATGACTGCTTCAACCTTGGGACGAATTCGGGTCAGTTTTTCACGTTGGCATGCTTGACATTTCTTAACGAAGTCGATTACATCTTTCTCCATATTTTCCCACGATGTTTGTTCGCGTAATCTCTTGATTGTTTTATTTTCGCCAAAGTGGCCAGTGGCCACGTTTCCGTGTGCCTCCCTCAACAGATTTTGTTTCTCTTCTTCACTTAATTTTTTGTCAGGTCGTTCACACAGGAAAAATGTGTGTTCTGTAAATTTTGTCTGTAGTAGAAAATTCAACATATCTCCGATGCGTACACGTTCCGTAACTTTGATTGAGGGATCTTCCATGTGAAATTTGAGTATGCTCCAGCTTTTGTTTCTGGTGAAATCTTTAATTTTGAGGTGGAGGAGTTTGACCCATTTTTCTTCGTCATAGTCTGGTAACTGGATTCTTAGCAAAGAGAAAATATTTTGTTTGCTAATTTTAATCCAATTCT
The DNA here is from genome assembly GCA_932178445.1 of Andricus quercusramuli. Lineage (NCBI taxonomy): Eukaryota > Metazoa > Arthropoda > Insecta > Hymenoptera > Cynipidae > Andricus > Andricus quercusramuli. Next base: position 111,451 of record CAKNXH010001019.1, read on the forward strand.
TTCCAGTGGCAACAGGTTTGATTTTTCATTTACTTGGCAGGCGGTTCCTTTTCCAGATTGCGTAATCGTTTTGAATTTCCTTTTCGTCTGTCGGTTCATGATTTCGCAATCTTTCAGAAATTGGTTGGTTATCTTCGCCTGATAATGATGATGATGCATCAATCTCATCGACTTCTTGGGAGTCAGTTACCTGATTGATTCGTGCATTCTCTGTCAACTGTTCTGAGAGATTTTGATCTTGAATAGGATGCATTCTTGAAAGCGCGTCAGCTGCCGTGTTTTCCTTCCCTTTTTTATACACGATCTTATATGTGTATGCTTCCATCTGAAATCTCCACCTCATCAACCTGGAAGAAGGGCCTTTTACGTTAAAAAGCCACGTCAAAGCCTGATGGTCCGTTTGTATTACGAATTTACGTCCGAGAAGATATTGTCGAAACCGTTTAACTGCCCAGACGATTGCTAAAGTTTCTTTTTCGGTAGTAGTGAAGTTTAGCTCAGGTTCATTCAGAGTTCTTGAAATGTAGCAAACTGGGTGTCCCTTTTGAGATAAAATTGCCCCCAGTCCAACATTGCTCGCATCGGTGGTCAACGTAAATGTGTCCTTAAAGTCAGGGTATCTTAAGACTGGTGCTGAGCAAAGAGCATCTTTCAATGTTTTAAAACTTGTTTCGCAAGACCGTGTCCAATTGAAGGGTTGATTTTTCTTTGCCAGTTCTTTTAGTGGTTTAGCTATCGTAGAGAAGTTTTTAATAAATTTCCGGTAATATCCAGCTAGTCCTAAGAAAGATATGACTTCTTTTTGTTTTTCAGGTCTTTTGAAATTTTGGACAGCTGATAATTTTTGTGGGTTTGGTTTCACTTCATTTTCCGTGATCACGTGTCCCAGGAATTCCAGTTCCGGTCGAAGGAACTTACACTTGTCTGGTTGGAGTTTGAGTCCAGTAGCCCGTAAGCGTTCAAATAAGATGACCAGATTTTCGTTGTGTTCTTGGAGTGTACTTCCAAAGACAACAATGTCGTCTAGATAAGCGAAGCATATTTTTCCTAACAGTCCTCTTAATGCTGTGTCCATCATTCTTTGAAATGTGGCTGGAGCGTTTTTGAGCCCGAACGGCATGCGATTGTAGTGAAAATGTCCTTCAGGTGTAGAAAACGCAGTATATTTCTTTGAGCCCTCGTCCATGGGAATTTGGTTAAATCCTGAGCTCAAATCGAAGGCTGAAAAGAATTTTGCTTTTCCTAGTTGGTCCAGAATTTCATCGATTGCAGGAAGTGGGTAGGCATCTTCATCTGTTTTTTCATTTAACTTTCTAAAATCAATAACAAGCCTCCATTTAGGTTTTCCCGACACGTCGCATTTTTTCGGGACGACCCAAAGTGGTGAATTGAATGGTGAGTTCGACGCTTCTATTATTCTTTTAGTTAGCATTTCGTTTACCTGTTTTGAAATTTCTTCTTGGTGGCATTCCGGATTTCGTGGTTGACGTATATTATTGTTTGTTTCATCTTTCATGGCGATTTTATGTGATGCTAGACTTGTGCAGAGTAGTGGATCTCCCTTTAGTAAGAAAATGTCGTGATAAGAGATAGCTATTTTTTGTATCTGTGTTCTATGGGTATCTTCGATATGTTCAAGCCTCAAATTTCCGTTCAGTAATTTCAATCTAGCATTTAGTTCTTCCTTTGTGATGTAAGTTATGCGCTCCTCTCGATCCGGACTGACATTGATAAACTTATGATTTATCTTTTCATCACTTAATCTCAAGCCTGTTTCGGTATGATTACTAACAGGAATAATTACTTGTGAGTCATCGATACGGTAAATAGAATTTGGAATGTAGGGATTATCTTCTATGAGAATGTGCCCCTGTTTTTTGTTTGTTTCCACGGTTATCATTTGTAGTGTTCCTTGGGATAAGAATACCGTCATATTCCAAGGGATAGACCTTATTGTCGAGTCGGAGGGACCTGTTGGACAAGTTAAACTGATAAGAGTACAGGAATGGTGTTCCGATGATGCCTTCCTCGGGTATAGGAAAATTTTCTGGTACAATAACGAAGAGATGCTCTTTCCCTTGAAATCTAAACTTGGTGGCTTCGTTTGTCTGGTGCTTATCATTACCCATTGAAAACTCTTTGTTCATTGAAATTCTCTGGTGGTAAGTGCCCTCTGATAGAATATAATCTTCCAGATATTGCTGATACTCTGTCTCCGACTCCGTTTCCCGGATATATTCTTGTTCCTCCATTTTTTCTTGCAGTTGAGTTATACGATCCGGAGGTCGGCCTCTCGAGGCTTCCATCTGAAAATTTTTCCGTTTAGAAAAACATTGGTTTTCGGTATGTCCAGGTATTTTACAGTGACTGCAAAGTAACTGGGTTCTCTGCTGCAAATGTTTGCTGTGATTTGGAGAATTGTTTATCAAAGGGTATTTTTGTTCATTAAATTGGGAGTTAACGGTTTCAAAAGGATTTTTATTGAGGTGTGTGCGAATAGGTACTTGGGATTTAATCGTGTTTCTTGACTGACGAATTTTACTTCTTTCAGCTAACCAGACTCCAGATTGTATTGACATTTGTTGTGCTTCTCTAATATCGCTAGGATTTTTACTTGAAACTCGGTCTGAAAGTTCTTCTCTTAAATTCATGATGTATTTTTCAAGAACTGTTTGCTCTTCATTTTTTATGCAAATTTCTCGTTCGTGTGTTAAAGGATTTTTCGATTGTACAGCATACAAAAGTTCGTGCATTCTTTGGTTGAATCTTGCATTAAAATTCTGCGAACTTTCTCCAGCTCCTTGGATTACTTGTGATAGTTTGGTGCGATGAGTTTCTAGTGATCCAGTAGTTCCGAAGTTAGTTCTAAGAGCTTTGAAAAGATCATCATAATTTTGAATTGATAAGAAACGAATAGATTTTTCCGCTTCTCCTTCGATTTTTTCTGCAATGATCCAGTCTAATAAAACTCCTGGATTTGAACACTGCGATTTAATTCTTTTCACAAGAGTGATGAAGGGTTCAACTCCCATATCGTCTTGGCCGTTAAATTTCTTAATTAATTTAACCGCATCTCTCGCAGGGATAGTTTCGCTCATGGTGGAAATTCTTGCATTTGACGTTTGTGAAAGCCTGTCACTTATAAGGATGGCTTCATTTGGGGTTGTTACTCTTTCATTCGTCACACTCTGTAGAAGCCCAGTGTCAATTTGTTCTCTCTCTAACGAATGTGCTGATTCTACAAGCAACGCGTCATTGTTACCTACTCTAGATTCTTCATCGTTCTCCATTTCGCTTTCATCCGAAGTCACCAAATCAAAATTTTTTGCTATCGAGCGAATTTCCTCTTTACGAGTATTTATTGCAAGTTCCATGTTAGACATCCGATCTGATAATTTTTGTAGCATGCCAATTATGTCAGCATTAGTAGATAGAAGAGGGGTATCTTCCGTCTGTAAAGGTGCGTTCTTCTGATTTCCGTCTGCCATGGTTTTCTTCTTAATAGTGTGTGTGTAAGTATGTGTGTGTTTAATAGTGTACCTAAATCTTCGAGTTCCCTACTTATGTTAGCGGATGTCGGGTGGTGTGTCGCGCCGCGTTATCTAATCTCTATATCGTTCGGTACAATGATATGCTCGCGTACGCGTATAGTCCGTGGCGAAGTCAGCCCTCTAGCCAGTGACTATTTTCTAATTTAAATTCACTATTTGAAACGAAAGTGCTACAACTTTGGCCAAATATTGTGAATGAATCGATGAACGTTTTTTAACGAAAGGTCTAAGTCTCGCGTAGTCGACTAGCCTTACGAGGTTTTGGAGAGTCGTGACAGAACACTCCTCATTATTTTGTTATTCTTCCTCTTCTTTTTACTCACTTGAGATTCCCATTGAAGGTAGTTCGTGGCTGCTTCAGTGGATTTACTCGTTCTGGTCAGCCGTGGGTTTCAGAGTCCGTGAATTCTGCAATTCCAACGGTGCCAACTTGGTTGGGTGACGTCTCGCCTTTTAGTCTATTGTTTTAAGACAAGGAATCACTGTGAGCCTACTTAGTTCAGCCCAGTACGTGTTTTCCTGATTTTGATTCCGTAGGAACGTTCTTATTGATACTTTGTGAGAATGACGTATCAATCAAAAGTATCCTGGCATGGATCGCCAATTCATGTGACGGTCTGAATAAAAAAGTCACTTTAATTTAATTTGTTCTGACGCAGATTCGTAGATCTGGTCAGTAAGTTTATTTCAATGAAACACAAGTTGACGCCGTAGCAGTCAGACAAGGAATCCTGCTTTTGGGGCCGAGGCCCTGCCGGGTCAGTCCCATGATAAAAGGATTACAGTCCACTTCCCTTATCAGTTCAAAGGGAGGGAGTGATATATATCTATTCTTAGCCTACGAAACTACTCTGTTTTAGAAGAGTGCGTTTTATAAAGCTAGAATATTTTTACTTATTCTTTCTAGCTTTACAGGGCCAAATTCTTAGTTTGCACGGAAGTATGAAATACAATAATGTGAACATCATCATTTTTGCAAACATTTGTTATTACTTGTAGAATTTTGCAAAAGTGTTCGAACTCTAGCGAAAAAATGTAGCCTAACAAAATAGTCGATTTTAGGTCATTTTCTATGCTGATTAACGATTTAAAAAATCATGAAACCTGAAAAGATTAAATTTTTTAAATAGATTTTAGTCACCTTTACAAATTTATACAAAAAAATTATACTTTTCAGATTGTTTTGCTTTATTGTAAACTAAACAGAAAATGTACTCGATTCAAAGAATTGATCGTACTGAATATGTCCTATAAAACATGTATTTAATACAAAGAAATTGTTTTATATAAAAGTATGAAATTATTGTTTCGAATTAATATTTATTTCAATTAGTGAAATATCAACTAAACGAAGGAACGTTGTTATCAGCTACCTACTTACCTACCCAATTAACTACCTATAGGTAGTTGATATAGTCAAATGTAATTTTATATGAAGAAAATATTTATTTTAAGCAAATTAAAGTCCATTAGCTGATTTAAAAATTTTACTTTATTGGAAGATGCGTGATTCCTCGGTTCAGTAAACTGCACTCTAAATTATACCAGATATTTATTGGAAACAAAGAAGTGGTTTTTTATTATGAGTAAATATTTCTGCGTGATCCTAAGATGCGATATATTGCTAAGGGTACTTTAGAATAAGCATGTAAAAAAGTTGAAAAAATATTTTCTGATTCAAAGAACCAAGTCCTTGACTTAAAGAAAAGAGCTAATTATATGGATAAACAACGTAATTTATCAAAATAAACTCAGATTAAAATAAAACAAGTATTCCATTGACTAAAAAAATATTACCATTGTTTAAAAAATTTGAATAGTTGAAATACAAAAATTCTAATGTTTGATTTGTTTAAAAGATAAACGAAAATTCTCAAAACATTTTAACCACAGTCAATGCTGATGCTGAGAAAGTGAGGACAGAGTAGTATCATGTGACATACCTAGATCATCACATCTTTTTATTATAACTATGAAAAAAATTGTTGCTAACTTACAACCTAGAGAACTAATTTCTATTGTGAGATTTTGCGCTCTGCGGTACCTATAGCGTCATTTCTCCTGAGCTACTGAAAGTTGCATTATTATTAATTAATTAATAATTTTTCAATTTATTGCAAAAAATTGTTGATTGTATTGAAGAAATATCACCAAAGAAATGATTTTTTTAAATCGAAGCACGACTTTTTGCCTCTGAACAATATTTACTCAACTGAAGCACTGAAGTAAATAAATAATTTTTTTAGTGATTGTAATATAAAACCGCATTTCCATCAGGATATTTATGGACTTTGCAATGATTTTTTTCCCAAGATATTTCCCCACTAAATTTTTCCTTCGGGCAAACTATACAGACGCCACGTGCGCGGTAATATGTGCAGCGACTTATGTTCCGGCGCGAAATAATAATTGCAGTCGACAGCAAACGTGACTGCGAATACGCACTAGAATTTACACCAGCTTAGCGAGGATTAAGGGCCTCCTGAGGCGATTCTTGCAATATTCGCGCGTGTAATCTCGATCCTCGATCCCTTTCGAGTTCCAGCGACTCTTCCTCATCTATATTTAATTCCACATCCAGACAATCGCGGGTTCAAGTTGAATATACCGATTCCCCGTGAGTAAAAATCAGAAGAGTGCCTCGAGGCCCGGAGCCCGAGCCGGAGCCTTATTGTGGCAGTGGCATATCTCTCGATACAGACCTCTTGGGCCGCAAAAGTGGAGGGGCTAGAGGCACGCGTGCCACGCGCCCGAACCAACTCGAACTAGCCCGAACTTTTCCGAATGTCGATATAATGATGATAATCTCTGATGCCCTCCCGGGCATGGCCCCACCATCGACGATAGATCGGGTGTTGCAGCTGCTTTTTTTGCTGTCGAATCGAACCTTCTTTCTTTTTTCTTTACTTCCTTCCGTCCTTTCCTCCTCTCCTGCCACCTCATTTTTTACAAAGAGCCACTAGCCTTAACAAAGCAAAGGATTCTCACAAAAAGGGTTCTTCCGAAATGTTTTCCTCCGATATGTTTGAGAGAGCAGTTGTTAATCCAGGTCCACACCAGCAATTTGGTTTTATGCTCCTTTCCCGACACGAGCTAAATTCTTCTTTAAGTTTTTACCTTTTGAGATCATTGCTCTAAGAGTCTAAGTTCTAAGTACTTTTGAAAATTTATCATTACTCCTCTCATGTATCTTCTTCACACTTTTAGGTTGAAAGAAATACAGTAGTAGTTGCCAGAACAAGAGAGAAATCAGAGGATGTTCAAAGAGATAGCTTTTCAAATTGAGTGGTTGGATGCAATAACAACCTACTTGTATTTTCAGAAGTCACTTGTTTTTCTTTTGTTTTTTATATAATTAAATGAAGAACGAATAAAAAACAAGTGACTTCTGAAAATGCAAGTAGAGGCTCTTATTGTGCTTGTTGGTTTCATTATTTTGTAATTCCTTGCAATCGCAAACTTTTCTTAATACATACATAAGTCATTTTCTTTTTGATTACATTATTTTGCACCAAAAAGAACTCTAGAATTGAGTTTGATATGAAGTTAATTTTTCATATTTATTTCAGAGAGGAAACGAGTTGAGAACTCGAAAATCGAAACGACGTCGATGTGCATCAGGAGCATCTTGGATTTGGAAATGGGTTGTACGTATATTGTAAATTGCAAATTGAGTGTTATATGTATTTGTATATATGTAATGCGTATACATCTCTAGAACGAGTGGAGAATTGCATATGTCGGTGATCGATCAAGCAATTTATTCGATCGAATGAATCGATTTGAGCATCCATCCCATCGGCATGTAAGCAGTTATGGCATGGGGCTCGAGACAGCTCGTTCACTCGTTACACCAGCGTGCAGCTTCACCTGCACCTGCAACATTCACTGACCGTAAATATCAGAATATTCCTCTCTTCCAGCTTTCTCCCTGCTATGCTACCTCGGTGCCACGATTCTACCCTCCACGGTTTATTACGAAAAAAGCATGTGGATAATCTTATATTCTGAACGGGACTATCAATTCAGATCGACTGACTTTATAATACCGCCACTTCTTGCTTATACACTTCACAGAGATCGAAGAGTACAGCTCGCGGGAAACATTGGGCGGACAATTACCCAGTTGGATACTTACTACTGGCGCTAAACTGTGCTAGAATATTTACGGTACTTATTGAAGATGGAAAGTAATGTAGATTACTGGTCAAATTTTATTGTAATTTATGTCTGAGAGACTCTCAGATCATAAACGTTACAAGACGTTTCAACTGCTCGTCGACAGTCCTCATCAGTACAAATTTTTCTACTGTAAATGTAAACCTGTTGGTTTAATTGTAATTTTTGAAGTTTGTATATATTTACGGTACTGTCGATAACTATATTCTTTACTAGCACACTACTGCTACACTATAGTCAGCATTTCCCAGATGAACTTTCTGAAGATCGCACTGCAGTATATATGTCGTAGGGTTTTAGAGGATTCAGTCTTTCAGCCGACTGCCTAGGCATTCAGCCGACTGCCGGCGTTCGGAAGAATTTGGGACGAAATCTATACCTGGCGTCCAAGTGTATGATTTATTTAGGCATTCAGAAGAATACTCAGCTTTTCTCTTCGGAAAGCCTGACACGTTTTAGGTTTTTACAGGAAACCAGCCATAGAGAAATAAAACACATTAAATGGCTATTTAACATTTCTTTAAATTTATTTTCATGTTCATACAATAAAATTAATGAAACATACATTTATAAAATAATAGGAATAATGATTTTATGTCATACATTCGAAAAGTCTTTTCATTTAAGTTCATGTTTCCACAGGATTCGAAGGGAAACATTTATTTATTTTTCAATTTGCCTTATTATAATGATATAATATTATTGTATACCATTAAGCAATTTCCCTTTCGGGGTAGGCGTGACACTACCCGATTCGGGTAGTGTTTCTAGGTGGATAGTTTCTTGTAGTAAATAAAGAAAAGCGTAATTATTTAAATAATCACTTGATTAAAAAATCATTCTATTAATTGAATACTTAAATAATGAGTTTAATAACAAAATGATAAGAATACTGATTTTATGTCATATATTTAAAAAGTCTTTTAATTTAAGTTTATGTTTTTACAGGCTTCGAAGATAAACGTTTTATTTTTATGTTGCAATTCAGTTACGCAAATAAGTTCATGTTTAAAATGCATATTTTAAATTCTCATTGCATTTTTTGTAGAATTTAGTGAATATGACAACGTAAAATAGCCGCATTTACGATTTTCCTTGCACAAGTTACCATTTGAAATAGTAAAATTGATTAAATTCCACGAAAAAAGTGTGTTCAGAGTTTAAATTATTCCTGTAAAAGCCTAAAACGTGTCAGGCTTTCGGAAAAATAGCTGAATATTCTTCTGAATGCCTAAATAAACCAGGCACTTGATCGCCAGGTATAGATTTCGTCCCAAATTCTTCCGAACGCCGGCAGTCGGCTGAATGCCTAGGCAGTCGGCTGAAAGACTGAATTCTCTAAAAGCCTACGACATATGTAATGCAGTGCCATCTTCAGAAATTTGTATTCATGAAATTGCTTTTGTATAATACACGCGAATGGTTGCCCCAAAAGAGCACGTGGCAGGCTGATAGAAACTAAAATTTATTTTCATCTGAATAAGCATTCGAGTGCTTAACACTTATGATGAAGTGTTTTTAATGAAAATAACACCGGTTTTCAGAAGAATTTGGGACGAAATCTATGCCTGGCGTCCAAGTGCATGGTTTATTCAGGCATTCAGAAGAATACTCAGCTGTTCTTCTGAAGGCCTGACACGTTTTAGCCAATTAAAGGAAACTAACCATAAAGTATTAAAATACATTAAATGGTTATTTAACATTTTTTTTCGTTTTCATATTCATCTAATTAATGAAATATACTTTTACAAAATGATAATAATCATGATTTTATCTCATATATTCAAAAAGCGAGGCCAGCGAAACGTTTCGCTGGCCCGACCATAGTGTTTGCCTCACAGGGGGTAGTTTTCAGGGATTGAAGTTGGTTGCACAAATTTGAACAAATTAAGACGACAATAATACGTTCATATGAAGCTAATTTTGAATAATGCCGGGGCCAGCGAAACGTTTCGCTGGCCCCGCCATAGTGTTTTCCGCTTAGTGGGTAGTTTTTAGGGGCTGGAGTTGGTTTCGCAAATTGGAACAAATTAAGACGAAAATAATACGCTCATATAAAGTTAATTTTTAATAATGTCGGGGTCAGCGAAACGTCTCGCTGGCCCTGCCATGGTGTTCACCGCATAGGGGGTACTTTTTAGAGGTGGAAGTTGCTTGCCCAAATTTGAACAAATTAAGACCAAAATAATACGCCCGTATAAAGTTGATTTTGGACAGTTTCGCGGCTGGGGAAATATTTTGTTGCTCTGCCATGATGTTTGCTGCATGGGGGTAATTTTTGGGGGTTGAAGTTGGTTGCACAAATTTTAACGAATTAAGAGGAAAACAAATACGCTCATATAAAGTTGATTTTGGACAGTGTGGGTGCAGAAGGAATATTTTGCTGGCTCTGTTATGATGTTTGCTGCATAGGCGCTAGTTTTTGGGGATTGAAGTTGGTTGCACAAATTTGAACGAATTGAGACGAAAATAATGCGCTCATATGAAGTTGATTTTGGATAATGTCGGGGCCAGCAAAACGTTTAGCTGGCCCCGCCATAGGGTTTTCCGCATAGGGGATAGTTTTTAGGGGTTGGAGTTGGTTGCATAAATTTGAAAAAAATTCAGGCGAGAATAATGCCGCCATATAAAGTTTATTGTGCACAGGGTCGCAGCTGGCGAAATATTTTGCAGGCTCGGCCATGATGTTTGCTGCATAGCGGGTAGATTTGAAGGTTGAACTTGGTTGCACAAATTTGGACAAATTTAGATGGGAATGATACGCTCATATAAAGTTGATTTTGGATAATGTCGGGGCCAGCGAAACGTTTTGCTGGCCCCGCCATAGTGTTTTCTGCATAGAGGGTAGTTTTTAGGGGTTGAAGTGGGTTGCACAAATTTGAAAAAATTGAAACAAAAATAATACGCTCATGTAAAGTTTGAATTTGGATAATGTCGGAGCTAGCGAAACGTTTCGCTGGCCCCGTCAGTGTTTTTTTCAGTTATCAGGTACTTCCGGTGTTGCACAAATTCTAATTTTGGTTGAACAAATTTGAACAAATTCTGCACTAAATATTTGGCCCAACAAAACTTTAATTTGCGTGGGTCGTGGGGCCAGCGAAATGGTCCTCTTTCACATCACGCTCAGTACGTAAAAAAGAAAACTAAACTTCAATAATAATAAAAATGAAAAACAAACAAGACTGCTATATGATTCCAATATGAAATTGCACAATTTCAAGGCCTTGAAATTAATATTATTTGTCCATTTGGATGGCATAGACTTAGAGTTTGAAATGTTCAATTTGTACATTTTCAATTTACAAATAGAAATATATAACAATTAGTTTATTAATTTTTTATGGCCTGAGGTCTTACTACTTAAGGTCTTAATAACTAATTATTCGAATTACTGAAATACAAAGCCATATTTATACAGGTTGTAGAGCATTTTTGGAATTGCTCAATTTTCCAGGCTTCTAATTTACCTTATAATATTAAAATCCTCCAAATTTATTTGGTATTTTTCTATGCATTCTATTCTATTTGTTTGATTTAAGTAAATATATTTAAGTGATTCAAGCAAAACATTTAGTTGAATCGACAAAATATTTTGTTGATTCAACAAAATGTTTCGTGAAATTAAGAAAACGAATCAACCAAAAACTTTGGTTGATTATAAAAGTCGAGTTTCGTCGATAAAAAAATTGTGTTCACTTTACCAAACTATTCTTGAAGTCAACCAAATGCAGTCAACCAAACGATTTTTTTGAATGAACAACATTTTTTGTGTTTTTTGAACCGCATGATACATAGAAAATGACTTTCAATCTGATATTGTGTAACATTATGAACAGTTTAAATTTGATATTATAAAATTTTTAGATGTAAAATTTTGAAAATTCCCCACTGATTTATATTTAAAATTGAAAACAACAAATTTGGAACATCTTAATCTATAATTATTTTTCATTTTAAACGCTTTCGATTTGAAATTGTTTAGTTGCAAAATATTTCGATGAGAATTTTTTAAATTATAAAGGCTTCCGTTTGAAAATTATTGTACGTTTTTTAAACTTTCATACACGGAGAAAATTGATTGTTGAAATTTTGAATGAGTGAGTCAACCACTTTAGGATAGGGCCAAACGTATGTCAAAGTATCGTCATTAGAAACTTTGATTGATACATATTTAAAAAGTAGAAAGAATTGTAGAAAGTACAAACTATAATTTCCTCGATAATTTCAATGAAAATGTGAAGACCAGACCAGAGGAATAGAGTTATTGAAACACTCATACACTAATGCTTCGAAGCCAGTCAATGAAACTTTCGATGACTCCTAACGAGTTTTTAAAAAACTATGTTGCCAAATTAAAAAAAATTATTTCGCCGTTATATTTATTTTATTGTTATTCACATAGATTTACGGCGGGATTCGAACTACCTAACACCTATGTCTATGACGCATCGAACGTATAACTTATCCCTAACAACTAGACCACACGGCTAACCTGACACATCACACATCACCACTTCATCTGAGCGTCACTACGTGATAAGACAAGCGTCCAATGTGACTGCACATTGCGCACATATAGATATGTAGAAGACAGTCAACGAATTCTTCGACAACTTATAAATCAGTTATTCGTTTCTGTGCTAGAGTTATTGTATTTATTGCTTGTCTAAAACTTTGTACAAATCCGCGGAATAAAAATTCGAGAACTGATGTTTTTAGGCTTAGACTGTGTACCAATAATTCGTTGAATTTTTTCACTTCTTCAATAAAATCGGGGATTCTTTAATAACAATTAGATGAGATTCTAAAAAAAACATTGCCTATCCTAGAATGGGTGACTCGGCAAGTAAAGTTTCGACAACTTTTTTTTTCCGTGTATTTGAACACATAATTTTTTTAACCTTATTCAATTGGGTATTTAATTTTCAAAAATCTCCAAGCTCACCACAAAAAGTTTGAATTTGTATGGACGAAGTCATCTGACCTGAGCGATTATATTTTGCCATTTGGCGAATAAGCAACAGGAGAGGCACCGGCCTTTGAAGCTTCGAGAAGAGAGAAAAAGAGGCTGCATCTGTTATTGAGTTTTCTTGCCCCTGAGAGATGCCCCGCGGGAGGGGCCCTGAAAAGTACGTGTATAAGTTTCAAGAGACCGTAAGAGAAAAAGAGGGAGACATATGAGAAGAAAAAAGAGAGCGATGCAACATACGCGTTCACCTTATGCCTGATGAAACAGACTGTCGAAGATGAGATCGAAGAGAAAGGAAGATAGAAGATCAAGAGGAAGGAGGCCAGCTTGACTTTTGTCGATTTTCCCAGCGCACAGCCGGCCTTCTGGCATCATTGGAAATTAATGGCCTTAAGTCGCCGTGGTTTGGAGATTTACTAAGCAAAGGGTTGAAAAATAGAATATTTTCAACTTGGACGCACACCTTTTTCGCGCCTCCCTTTCTTGTGTTTAGGTTCTTACCTGTTTCTTTCAAGACTACACGACTCGTTTTCAGTTAGAATGAAACTCAACCTTCTATATGTAAGAGAACAAAAATGACCAATAATTATGTCTCTTTGCATGATAAACAAAATTTTTTAATATTTTTTGGGTGAGCAAAATTTCAGAGTCAAGACAGATAAAAAATTAAATATTACGGAAATATTCGAGGGGATTTTTGAATAATTTCTGACATACCTCCCCGAATAAATATTTTTTACAAACTTCAGCTCATTTTCGATTTTCCTCTTCGGTTTCAACTGAATGATTTGAAAATTACCAATTTTAAATAATCCGTTTGAAATTACGTTTAAAATTGCCAATTTTTGACAGAAACTTTTGAAATCGAATGATTTCAAATTAAAACATGCAGAATAAGTTTCAAAAAAGAAGGTTTTGGTCTTAGATATCGCAGGTTTCTGGGCCCAACTAAGAATTAAGACACTTGATAATTTGTTAATAAGCAATTCTTTTTACAAAACTAATTTTTATTTTGTTTCCCTGATTGAACCAATTTTTTTCGAATTTAGTACTGAAAGATAGGATTGTTAGCGGAGTTTATGTTTACGATGGAGATTATTCATTTTGTCTAAGAATAAAAATGTACTAGCGTACTTTCATTTTCATTAGCGTAAAAAAAATCCCTGGGTCGAAGAACTGACGTATTAGAACTTCTGCTTCTATAATGTACCATTCCTAGTTGAAGACTTCAAAATGTGGCAATTTGAAATTTAAAAAGTACAGAATCAATAAAGTGAGAGAATTAAAATTGTATATAGCATGCAAAATTTTAACTTTTTAGCAGGTACGATTAGCAAAATTGAAAAATATGAACTTTGAAGTAACTATAATTATACGATGATAATTTTGCACCTTCAAAGCTAAAGAATTTCAATTTGAAAAATTTGAAACATTTAAAAATTATATAAAATATATCTTATTAAAAGCAAGTTCTTACTATTTGACGTTCAACACATAAAAAACTGGGGGTTCGGTAATGTTGCGGCTCAAATAAAAGTTGGCATCCTTTAGATTCTTTAGAACTGAGACTTCAATAGAACTCTTTTTGAGGGTTTCCTTTTAGTTCGCTGATATCCGATAGATGGCCAGTGGCGGGTGCGGACGTTTTCAATTGCGCGTGTACCGAAAAGTTCGGACCTATTTGCAATCAATACGTACTATGAGTAATCCACACAGATAAATATTAACAAAAGTTTTTTATTATTTTTTAAAACACATTTAATTAAATTATTGAAACCCTTAACTTCCTCAAAAATTTAATATTAACGTAATATTAAATATTTGATGATGTGATGTCAGCTGGCAAGATGTCTGCAAGCCAAGGGCCAAGCAATAATATTACAAATTACATGGGACGAAACTTAATTTCTTTTCATAACTTGGAAAACAAATATTTTTTACCATACGGGTATTGGGATATCTTGGATTTCTCCCATTCAACGTGAAATACCTAATTGCAAGTGTTCATTATATCATTTGAAAAAGTCCCGTGCTTTTCAGTATATGCGCAGTTGAAAACGTGGGATTTTGAACACAACCTTAAAACCTATGATATGAGTTTCTGTATACAAAAAGTCTCTATTAGAACCCATAAATATTTTGAATTCGCTTGAATTCTTTGAAACTTCCACGAATTTAATTGAATTTCCTCGAATTATTTTTTAATTAACTTGAACTCTTCTGAAGAATCATGCGTTTTTTTGATTTCCTTGAATTTTTCCTACAGACAGACAGATGCCATCGTAAAAACTTGATTTTTGGCTTCAAGAGGTTTCAAAACGTGGAGATCCTTTGAAAAACTTAGGTTTGACATTTTTGACAATCCTAATACTTTCTCAATCATAAATGATAAGAATGTAAAAAAGGGGGTACTTAATGACTAATGAATTCAGATATATGCGCGTTTTTTCATTTTTTCGAATTCCCTTGAATAATAATTGTGAATTCTTCTGTACGATATCATGATTCCTATTAAATTATTTTAAATACCCTTGAAGTTTGTTTCATAAATTGAATAAACTCAGTACATTCTTAAATCCTATAAGGACGACAAAAGGACTATACGTTTAAAAGGATTATACGTTTGAATGCACTTTTGAGTAATTATGGGTATGCTTCATTTCTATTATAACTATCTTAAACATGAAAAGAATACCTTACGCTTTTCGATGCGACTTCAAAGAGCTGATATTTAAAACAGCGGCAATCTGCAGGCGAAAAATTGTGGATTAGGAAGACTTGTAACTCAATTATTAGCTATTAGAGAAACCTATGTGCTGAACCCTTTCCAATTTCTTAATATGCGACTCAATAGTCATGATTTGGAATTTGAAAACAAAGTCGAAATTCGTTAGCAGTAGATTAGAAATTAGAATAGATCAAACTAAAGTGAATAATCGTAGACAAGTATATGGTTGTTTAAATTGAATAGAGTGACCTTTGCTAAATCCCAGCATCTTTAAGTCCTCTTGTTGTACAATAATCAATTTGTTCACGGAAAAAATAATAGAAGTTGTCTATCACTCTATCGACACCAGCAGATTACCTCACTCATTCAAAAAACATAACTACAGTAAAGAATTGTATTTTTAATTGAAATATGACATGTTTATTCCGTTTTCTTAATTGAAAATTTTGTTTCTATAAATTGAGAACATATTGGTGTCAAACTTCAGACAATCGCGATAAATAAATTTCCAAAGCTATCTTTATAGTGTTAATCACGAAGGAATAGTAAGGAGTGGTATCACCCTATGTGTTCGGTGAGCAGAGGTGGGACAAGTGACGTCCAATAATTCGTTAATGCTAGCTACGAATGAAAACTCTTATGCTCCCCCGTGCACATGCGCAGAGCTGTTTTCGCAGTCACATGTTATACCCACTCAATATGTTACCTTTTGACATCTCGATGAACATGTAGGTTACGTTCGTTTGTTTATGTTCGTTCAATACACAAGTTCGAAACTTCAAACGCGTGTTGACATCGCTGGCATGGCAAACGCCACTGCGCATGTGAACGGGGGAGCATACGAGTTTTCATTCGTAGCTAGCATTAACGAATTATTGGACGTCGCTCGTCCCACTCCCCACTTACAGGGATACTACTCCTTACTATTCCTTCGTGGTGTTAATTCAGATTGATCATATGAAGAAACAGTTTTGATAAAACATCAATCTCGCACAACTTCCGAATGGCATACATTTTTCAAATTTTTGGTCAAGGAGATTTTTTCCTTTCCAAGACGCCTTCACATCGAATGGGTTTTCATAACTTAAACAGGAAATTCTCTAGGATAGTCAAATTTTGTTCCGTGTTACAAGAGAAAAAGTGTATCGTTTACAAAAATTCCGAGATTACGCATTATATATACTGCTTGTGAAAAAAGCATT
Source organism: Andricus quercusramuli (assembly GCA_932178445.1). Classification (NCBI taxonomy): domain Eukaryota; kingdom Metazoa; phylum Arthropoda; class Insecta; order Hymenoptera; family Cynipidae; genus Andricus; species Andricus quercusramuli. The sequence continues at coordinate 128,080 of CAKNXH010001019.1, forward strand.
ATTATACACTTGGAGATATTCAAAATGACATAATGTTCAAGGCATCACCACTTACTATAATACCATAACAATGATAAATGTTCGTATAATAGCATTATCGTTAACATAAATATTAAATAATAACGGATCCGTGTGCAATCATTGAGGTATACCAGAGGTGGCAGTAAATTCACCAGAATAAGTACTATTAAATTTAGCAACAAGCCACCAACAACTAAAATAACTATTTAACTCTTTTAGTAATTGACCATGAAATCCAGAAGCCTCTACTTTCTCAATCAACCTTCAATGATTAGCCTTGTCGAAAGCACGAGAAGTCAGTATAAATAACATCAACTTGCCCATTACCTTCTACCCGCGGGGAGAAATTTCGTGGCAGTCTTGAATCATGCCAAAGCCAGTACAGTTTTTCTCAAGCCTGTCTATTCACGCAATACTAGCCTGGCGCTACACTGGCGCTGTCTAGTTTTGCTATACGCATTTAATTAAAACCTCCTGCTGTCTTGTCCCAATTTTTGCGCTATCTAGGAGTTCGTTACGAATTTGAATGTATAAAGATTGTCCAAAGTTTAGCTAGTTTCTAGATAGAATCAATGTTTGGACTTGAACAAAAATTACAAAGAGGAGTCATCGTGGCTCAGATGGTATCGTGCTTGTCTCATGTTCCAACACTGCAGCCTTGGCAGCCACGATGGCGCGGGTTCGATTCCCGAAGCAGGAAGCGACGCTGGATGTGTTTTCGGAAAGCTTCGCTTCTGTCCCTCGGTATACTACCCCATAGATACCCTACAGTTGATAATTAACCCTATAGTACAGTCGCTAATGACCCTGGCAGCCGATGCGACTATAAACATTCAAATAATAAAAAAAAATAAAAAAATTACAAAGGTGAATTCGGAAAATAATCATTTTTAAATGAAATATTCAGGAAATAACGATAAACAATTGCACAAATGCTCAAGCTATAATTAATTGTACACTATGATATATTTAAGATATTGAACAATAATTGTTGAAGCTGATCTTGAAGGTGATCAAATCTTAATACAAGAACTGTGTTCTTAATAAGGATTTTTTAAAATAAATTTTAGAAACATTTTCTTTCAATTGAACTGTATAGTAAAGTTATAATAAATTTATATTGAATTTATGATAATTATAATATGTATAATATTATTATTATGCCAGAAAATTAAATATAATTATAAATGATTTATTTAAATTATTTGAATTATCTATTGATTGCGTAAATGATAGTTAAGCCTGAAGTATTAATTATTTGAAATAATAAACAATCATTATTTCGCAGCCTAATCGCAAGTAAAATCATACAAACTTTATTATTTTCAATGATTTATTCACATATCAAGCACTTTCAATGTTTAAAAATTATTTAAGTTTTATTAAAATAAATATTAGGATGTAATGAATTGAAATTCATATCCGACAAAAATGGAAAAAAATTTAACTTTTAGATGGCTGAAGTGTTGAGGCGACGGGTCAAAGTTACAACAATATAATAGAAAGTTACATTAGAAGATCGACACCCGGCGTAAGTACAAGAGATTTGCGGAAACTCATTTCTTCATTTTTTTGTGTAAAAAAACTTTTTTCATAACTTCAATTAACTGCAAAATCTATATATTGGACTTTTATGGCATAACAAATAATTATATTATTTAATTACTAATAATTTTTATTAAAAATAGCCGATATGTGTAGAAACTACTCGATCCGACCGTTACATCCCAGTCTAGCCACTGGACAGTCAGCCTGGGGCGCGCCAGTGTCGACTCAAGGCGGACTAGACAAAAACAGTACAGCGCCAAGAAATTTTTCCACACGGATAGCGCCTCTATGAAATAAACTGGCAATGAGTGTGTAATATATATTATAGTTAGATTATCGCAAGGTGACTTACCGGAAATAACCCATATTTCAAATAAATTGCTATAAATAAAGAGATTTCGGAGAATTTTTTTAAAAAAGATTCCTTTGCGAAACTTTGTGAAAGTCGTAGTACATATTTTCGCATATTTTAAGAATAAAAACAGGGATTTATAAGTTAATAAAGATGGTTCCGACTTAAGTCACGTGACTGTTGCACAGAGCCTCAAACTTAATATGCGTGTAATGCAGAGCTTTTTGCTTTTGGCTAAGAGCAAAAAAACAAAAAGATTTAGATTCTTAATAACATTGATAACGCAGTGTGAACCTTCATGTGCAAGAAAAAATGCATAATTATTAATAATACGAGGCTTTCAAAAAAATGACACAATTTTTTCGAAGAAATTTTCATCTTTAAGTATGTATTTGAATTAGTGAAAAATTTAATATCAGTAAAAACTGAGATTCATACGGTATTATATGGTATTATATGAAGTGAAGAAACCGGAAGAAACGAATGAAATGTTAAATCTTTCCTAAAAATTAAGTCAGGGTAGGTATTAGTTACATAAAAGATAAAAAGTCAACGAAAACGTCCAGACTAATGTAGTATCATGCAGTATTATGAATATACGAAGTAATATGCGTTCCAAAATTGATGGATTTACATTCCCAACATGTCAGAGCATTCATTTATGCAAAAAATCCATTTTTTGACAATTTTACTCGAGGTGCCCCCCTTAAGGAGTTATTAAATCAAATTTAAATTGAAATGTTATCAATTAAAATACTCTCAAAGATTTTTGACATTGTGTTTATTATATATTGATCGAACGTTGTTCTTTAAGTGATTACGTCCGATTTATTATCTTCGACTTGTAGATTAGAACAATATAACTTAGATACTTAGAATATTCAGAAATATAATTAGAAAAAGTGTGAAACTAACACATATTTCAGTATACGATCTACCTGCAACAAAAATTACCTACAAGCGATTCAAATTTCTCTAGAAAGTAGGAGACTAATACTAATATGGTAACTTATTGAATGTTTTTTTTTTGTTGCGAAAAATTCGAATTCGCCCACTTGAAAAGTGCCAGCAACAAAATGTTTCCATTCGTTTTTCCTAGCTTGTTGCAAAAATAGTTTCAAAATTTTGAAAATTACCTGAAAAAGAAGTAAAATACTTAAAAGCCAAATTTCGTGGCAGTCTTAAGTAGAGCGATCGGCTGGCTAGTCCGAATCTGACAGGGTGTTGGCATTAGCCCTCTCAGACGGACTCGATTGAAAAATTTGCAATGTGTCGTCGAAATGGTCTGGCTTGGCCCCTCTCAGACGGTCTGTATTGAAAATATCTAAGTGCTATCGTGACGGTCTGGTGTGATTCTCAGCAGACGGACATGATTAGGACAACTTCAAAGTATTTCAAAGTGTGCAGGATCGTTTGCTGTTTACGTCATTGACACGTATCTGTCGCGAATACAACTTTTTTCCTGTTTCTTTTTTTTCAAGAAAAAAATTCTAAGCTCCATCTTTATGTAAAATTGTAAATTTTAAGAAAAATTACATTTTATGTCAATATTAAACGTTGTAAAATGGCCTGAAACATCTAAAAACCAAAACTTACACGGAAGTTAGAAAAAAATTTGTTATTAAAAAATTGTCAAAGTTCACGATCAAATTTCTAAGTTCCGTCGTTAAAAATTTTAAATGTTCATAAAAAATCACATTTCCTGTCATTGTAGAAAGTTGTATAAAGTAGTCCAAAATCCGAAAAAACGAAATATTACACGAAAAAAATTTCAATTGATATATATTATTTATTTAGAAATTATATTATTTATATTCCTGTTAACAGTTCGTATATTTCACATTTGCATTAAGTCGTATAATAATAAACATCGAATTAGGGAAAGAGAGTTTAAAATTTGGTGTTTTAACTTTTTTTGAGCTGTAGCTTATGAGGATGGCTTTTTCATCGAGTTTCAACTCGTAGGTTTAGCGCAATGGTTGAGACTCCTGACTGCTAGGCGATAGATTTCGGTATAGATGTAGGTTCGATACCCCGTAGCGTAAGAAATTTTATTTGTAATATAATATTTAAAAATGTTATATATGTATTCACTCTACACCAGGACCATTAACATTCAAAGTCAAAATACTCGCAATCAATTAATATTTATTTTTTATTATTTTTTAAATTAACTCCGGTGATGGCGGCCAGAGTCTGGGCCAGAATTGGCCGCCAATTGCATACCGGAGTTATCATTCCAGCAACGGTACGATATTGGCAGCCGATCTCCGGCAATATTTTTGCCGATATTGGACCAGTGCTGGGCCGTATCTAACTTCGCACTTGGGATGTGGTAAAAGCGTTACACGTCTGGCTAGCATCGGATTAGCTCGTCTAGTCTGGACGAGCTGATCAGCGGCTGGATATCACCGTAATCTAGTCCATCTCATGGTTAAGGCGTTCTTTTGTTTCCATTAACTTTTGCAAAATATTTCTTTTATACACAGTTTTTCATTCTTTATTTCTACTTTAACATGCACAAGATCTAACATTTAATTTAGTCACTACGCATTAATTTCATACCTAATTTAATACGTATTTAGAGGTCGACTCTATTCATGTATTTAATATAGTTTATAGATTAGATTATAAGATTAATCAAGTATTCTGCCGATCAGTGCTTGCACAAATTTGTAATGACCCTGTATTATCTTGTTCCTTAGAGGGCTATTTAGCCCTAGGGACTTTTCTTGAATAAATACAAATACAAATACAAATACTTCTGGCCAGCGGCGCTATTAGACCGTCTGTCCAGCGTCTGAACAGACACAAAACGGTCTGGCCAGCGCCCGGCGAGCGCCCCGAAGTTTTTCCACACGGGATAAAATAACGAAGAATCGTTGACGATCAAATAAATAGAATTGATATTTCAGACTTGCGAAGGCAGAAATACGTATACAATTACTTTGGATCAAGGAAGTTCAAATCTACCCAATTTTCAAAATACTTAAGAAATTTTACTTTTCTCAATTTCTAGAAACCTTGAAACTCTAATTATAGCAATGACAAATGGCCCATAAAAATCGTTTACTCAACTAAATCTTTCATTAATTCTTGAGGATTGGATATAAAGACAAAGGGCAGTGGGAAGTTTCATGGTTGAATGGCTTTGTTCAATGTTCAGCATAATTCAAGAAATAGGCAGCTTTGTGTAGATGTAGATTGTAGACAGTAGAATGTAGACATTCTAGACAATGTAGACGTATACTCCTATCAACGAGATGGATTCGCGTCACGTTCACGCCGCGTGTGGGAACCGAGAACAATAAACGTGGCTATGACGAATGCTCATTGTTATGGTAAAAATGCGCTAACTGCTGGTGTAATTTTAACACAGAAGCCATTTATCCATACATTGATAATTCGTAGGTGGGCGATCTCTTTCCAATTACGTATGAGACAAGGCACTTCAGTCTATAGATTTTTCCCGAAAAGCCACTTTTTTCAATCAGAAAACGAATCATTCACGCGTGCTTGGCAATTCTAATCATTTTCTATTGTAAAAATTTATCCAAGGATTCTGGAAAACATGGTCGGTCACGAGACTCTTGACGCCACCCCGACGTGACCTTCAGACTTCATTTCGTCCAAAGTCAATTATTTTATACTTTTTATCTCAATAAATTTGAAGTAAATAATTATTGTTTTATTTTTTATTTTAGAAAGTTATTATTGGAAGGTAAAAAAGAGGTGAAAAAGGAGAATGGGTTAAGAATTCGGGCCTTTCATGTTGTATGACTAATAATTATGGTTACCACGAATTTAAGTTTCGAATGACAGACTACCAACTTGCAGGCACGCGTCGCACCTCCGCCCGACGATTTTACCTACCATATAATAATATTTACGCTCATGCCCGTCTCGTTTCCTTGTAATTTATGACTTTCTTTTCACAAGTGTTCGAATATGGAACTTCCCATATATTTAAAACAGTGTCATTTTATTTATTTTCAAATAAACATTAGAAAGATTTTATTTTGTAATGTATAACGATAGACATTCTTCCCCTAAGCCTACTAACCAAAATTCTACTATACCAAAATTCCCATTATTCCTTTTAACAGTTTCAAAACAGACAACCAAGTTTATTGTTTCCAAAAGGCCAATATGCTGATAAATTTGAAGAGGTCAAAGCTTAGAAAAACATTTGCAGATAACTATCGCAGGTAAGCGGTAATCTGGTAATTTTTAGGCAAGCGATTCGGCATTTCTGCATGTAAATGAAATAATAAAACCTTGGAAGATATAAAAATGGCATTCATATGAAGCGAAATTTCCGGTCGAAGAATTCACTTCCTGGTGTCAGTGGTCTTGCAGATGCGTTGTCTGTTTAACACGTATTGCGTGAAACCAAAATGTGGTGGCATAAACGAAAACGTAAACCCTAAAGTAAATGGCCACATCCGGATTTCCCATGTGCAACCTCAGAGAGTGTTCTCTTTATATATAATATATATTAGCTGCAAGGGATGGACCCTCGAACTCCCCAGAGTTAACTTTCGACATGGATCTGTCGCTCGATCAATCTTGAGGTCTCCATGTTTTCTAATCTAATCCCAGTAAGCAAGGGGATAGAAGATATATAGAAGTTAGAGAAAAGAAATGTGGTAGCAGGTGTCTCTATTCTTATTTGGGTTTATGTTTTGTTCATTTATTTCTTACAACTCACAATCTTGCATGGTTTCGCGTTCCCTTCAGATCGAAGTCATCTTGTCGTTATGGGATATGAACAATCTTCATTCTGCTCCCCGAGGTCAAAGTATGGGGAATGAACTGGTACATCTAACGTCATTGCTGTACCGATCGTTCAAGTCTCTCGTATTACACATATATGTTCTGGAAATAAGCTCAGAAATAAGGCTTTCCTCTGTCAATTTCTATTCAGGAATTGATGCTTCTGTCAAAATGTGGCGAACTTTAAATTTTGAGGATCATTCACTGTCATTCATTCAGAAGAATGGTTTAATTTTGGAAATTGATGGAGTAGTCAGTAGTGTAAGGCCGACAACATTTAAACTCAAAGACCAGACTAGGTGACCCCAAAGGATTTTCGTGTCCTAAAACCGAATCCATTATCCAAATTTTTCCTATATGTCAGTTTTTTGAGATATCCTAACCTGAAATTGCAAAAATGGCTATTTTTAGCCATATTTAAGGCAATATAACACGATCAGAATTTTTGTTCTAAAAAATGTTAATGCCATCGTTTAATACTCCTTTTTATCTTCCATTTACATTTTTGATCATCTTGAACCGTGTTTCTTATTCCAAGATATCACACATTAACCATTTCAGTTCCACAATGCATTGTGGAACAATAACAGAAAACACAGGAGATAAACTTTACATCGATTTCCGACGAAAGATTCTATGCAACAGAAATTAATCTTAACAGGATAAACTTTACACAAACATCAGTTGAACTTTCTTTTGTCTTTCCATGACAAACACATGTATTTTGAAAGACGCGAAGTTGGCTAAACAAAACTTTATCGCTCTAAAAAATTTCCTGCAACAAATTTTATTCTTAGTTTTTTCTGTGATGCAAGGTGAAGAGAAACTGAATAGTTAGTGTGTCATATCTTGAAGAAAAAAAAATCAATTCGGGATGATCAAAAATGTAACAGAAGATGACTGCGCTGGTACTTTGAAAAAAAATTTCTGATCATGTTATATTGATTCAAATATGGCTAAAAGTTGCCATTTTTGCACATTCAAGTTAGCATATATCAAAAACCTGACGTATACACGGATATACTTTTGGTATTAATATTTCTTTTATCGCATATTCATAATTAAAATAAAATATACGAATTGAGGCATAATCGAGGTAAGGTTAGAAAAAGTCGGTTAGAAAATAGTGCTTCGAAAGAAGCGAAAAAAACGCTTTGCAATCTTTCTAAACCACTATACGAAAAATGGGGGTCACGTGATCTTGTATTTCAGGTCGGTCCACAATGAGAGTCGTAAACGTTGACGTTCGAACGTATATGCGTATTTGACGTCATACGCACGTTGTTGCCAACTATCCCAGCAGTTTTGTCGTTTCGCATTTTTCATTTTCTCGCTGCGACCGTTGGTGACGACGAACCTATGACGTTAATACACGCAGGGCCGTCTTTAGGGTTGCGGGGGCCCCCCGGCCCCCCAGCGAGGAATAACATTTCTTGAGTCCACTAAAGGGCCCGAAGTAGGAGCCGATGCAGAAGTTTGTGCATTTCGTAGTGTTTTGTGGGGGCCCTGGGCCGCGGCCCCGACGGTCCTATTTTAGAGACGGCCCTGGATACACATATGCGTCCGAACGTCGACGCTTACGACTCTCATTGTGGACTCGCTGGCTACAGTGTGGTTTGTTTGCGAATCCTATATATTAATACCTATAGTCCATACGCATACATAAACCATCTTATGTCTATAAGTCGCACGCATTACGCTGAGACTAATGATTCTTTCTGCCCTTATATATACCAAACAGTAAAACGTATCGCTACTTGTGAGAAACTAATAGTGCTGGGTCAAAAATTTCAGGTGCCCCGGACTTTATTATATATTTATATTGATCATTTATATGCATATAAACTATAATTAAATGAATAAACTATTGACGCGACGAACATTTATATGCAAAATTTGGTTTCAGAAACTTAAGAACTGAATTGAAATATTGCTTGAGAATTATTTTAAAATTTCAAACACAAAATTAAAAGCAGAGTAATAAGGAAGTGAAATTATGCAGCGACTTATCAATTTCGCATACCTATTATTACAGCAAGTGACAGAATTCATTTAAAAATATATTTGTTTAAATGAAGCAACAGTCTTGCAGTTTTAGTTCTTTTTTTTGAAAATCTAAAAGTAATTATCAGCTCATTTGAGACAGTAGCACAGAAGTTTATACTATTAATCAGTATATTTTGTGAGTATTTTATATATTGAAACATATCAATAGAAATATTACAAAATATTATCTTTAGAATTATCTCAGGGCGTCTACTCAAATTCTTTAAAAAAAAATTTCTGACAATCCCAGTTTTTTCAGGTATCTATAGATTTTTTCAGTGTATAATTTTCCTGAATAAGGAGCCACTCAACTATCAAGTATCGCACTTTTGAGAGCAATTCTAATCCTACATCCCTTCAAAGGCTTCAAAGTATTACATAATACTTTTTTAAAAAACCTATCGTTAAGCATATCTGTGGATGGTTAAATTGTAATTACATGAGTACCAGAGTAGTTACCAGAGGTTTTATGCCAATCGCGTTAATTTTACTCTTGTCCTTTTCTTAACAGGTCCATGTCTCGCTACCGTATAGTACAGTCGGTACAAATATAGATTTATGTATGGCCATTTTAACTTTTTTTATATGTTTTTATTTCTGAGAATAGACCCTGCTCTACCGATAACCTGCTCACCCTTATTTATGCGCCTATCTAACTCCCCATCTATTTTTCCGTCCTAGTGAATAATCTACCCAGATATACGTACTTGTCGACTTATTCTAATCTGTCATTATATTTAGGACAATGTTGCACGTTGTTTTCTCACTTTTTCCCTCAAACATCATGATTTTTGTTTTATTTACGTTAATTTTGAGGCCCATGATCTTCATGCTTGTATTAAGTTCATTTAACATTCTTGGCAAGTCCTCGATTGATTCTGCCATAACAATCTTGTCATCTGCGAAAGCTAACCCACCTACCTTGACTGTTTCGAGATCTACACCTTCTTTGTCGAAGAGGGCCATTCTTAGACACTTATCCGTAAATATGATAAATAGCCATGAGGACATAACGCATAATTGTTTCACGCCTTGCATAATATCGAACCAATCGCTCAGTTTCCCATTTGCCCTTCACTGAAAAAAATATATTCTTAAATTTATAAGGTCTCACTTATTTTAAGTGTAAATCCCTCTAAAATAGGTGCCATGTATATATGGGTAATTGTCAAATTGTAGGCAAATTTCAGCACCTACAGTG
>CAKNXH010001019.1:138423-176479 GCA_932178445.1 Andricus quercusramuli
ATCTTATCACATGTAACTATTTTAAATCCAAAAGGGGCAGTTATGAAAATAAGAAATAATAATGAATCCATGGGCACGCGCATATAATCAGTCGTACGCTGTTCTATTGTACCGTACGGTAATGATGCGAGAAAAATGTTAAAGTTTAACCTTTCTTATTGTTTATGAAGAAATAACAAATTTTAATTATCAAAAGTCACCTACTTATGAAAGAAAACACCACCAAGCAAGTAACGGAATTGTTTTCATAAATTTTTTTAACTCCGAAAATGGTTTTTAACGCACGTACGGTAATGACGTTTTTGTTGTCAAGATGCACTTTTCAGTTTTAATATCGGCTTCACAGAAAAGAGAGTTAATATTTTAAGCACAATTTTATAAAAACTTGTATTAAACAATACGCCTAATATCTTTGTATTTATTACTCAACTGTAACTACAATATTTTACTAGAAAAACATACGTACGGTAATGACTTCTGAAATGGAAAAAATTGAGGGACAGACATCAAGGCTTTCAAAATATTATTTATTTGAATTAAAAAAATGTGCATACATTAAATTTATGTTCATGTGAAGTTTACAAACTTGATACGTTAAGCGTTTTTCAGGTTACTGTCTAAAAAAACGGAGAAAATCAGTTTATCCTTGTGCAAAGTGAGGTTGGGACGCCGTACGGTAATGACGTTTCGGGTGTTCTTATATTAAATTAAAGTAAATAGGAACAGAAATTAAAAAAAGGAACTGCCCATTCTGTAGAGGATGATAATAAGTGTTTATTAAAATTAAAAAAAAAATCGGCACGAGCTTCTAAGTTAATGTTATATTATTGGGACTTCAAGTTTGCCTTCAATTTGACAATTACTCATATTCTAGATATTAGAGGGGAGGGGATCCCTCTTGCTATCATGGACAAGTGTCGTATTCTAACTTTAAGAATATTATATTCTAATATAAGAATACTGTATTCTTACTTTAAGAATATTGTATTCTAACTTGAAGAATTTATATTCTATCTTCAAGAATGTGTATTTCAACATTGAGAATACTGTATTATAACTTTAGGAATACTGTATTCTAGCTTTAAGAATATTGTCTTCTAACTTCAAGAATCTATATTCTAACTTTGAGAATCTATATTCTAACTTTAATAATCTATATTCTGACTTTAGGAATATTGTATTCTAACTTTAAGGATATTGTATTCTAACTTGTGGGGATTATTAAAATCAAATACACTTAATTATATAATATTTGAACGTAATATATATACATTTAATAATTAAATTGTCAATGAAAATAAAATAATTTTACATATAATAAATACTTATCTACTTCTATCTATATTTAATATCTAATACATCAGATATTAATATTATTATATGTATAATTATATTATTATTATTTATCATTAGTTCTGGGTTGAGATCGTAACAGCCCCTGACGCTTGGGTAATCCTGTTGCGTCCCCTTGTAAGCCTAAGCATGACTCCATAACCCTCTCCATAAGGAGAGGACCGCAGCCACGCTATTGGCTGATATCTCGCTGAGTCACTGATGCAGTAATTGCCCGTGAGTGTTAGACGTTTCCCCGCAACCGCAGAGCAGTAACAAAGGATGTGAGTAGGTGTCTCATTATCCTTTCCGCACTGACGACAGAGGGGACTTTCTGCAAGTCCTATCTTATGTCTGTGATATCCTAAATTCCCATGTCCTATGAACAGTTCTGTTAGGACTTTGATTTAATTCCTCCCGAGCTCGAGTATTTCCCTAGCTCGGTTGGAGTTAAGCTTTGAGCCCAAGAGTGTTGTGGCCTGTCTGCAACCAGAGACCAAGTCCTAAAACTGGCTCAGGTCCAGTAAAATTTCTTCCTGCTGCTAGTTTGGCTAGCCCAGGGGTCTCCACAAGTAGATCCTTTATGTACTAGCGATCCCAGGCCAGTAGGTCGGATCTACCAAGCTATGACCTAAAACTGTCAAAATCCTTTACCTGATTCGAGCCGCTTGGAACCCTTTAAAAAAAAAGGGTCCTCCATGTTCAAATTTCAGAACTGAGCCCTTCCAACAGGGATTTTTTCCCGAGAGGTCATACATTTTCTCTCAGTTTTCCTTAGAATAAAATGGTAGATCTTGAAAAAGGTCGTGCGATTCTGGGTCACGCTGCACCTGTCGATTGTGGAGACCCCTGGGCTAGCCTATCCGATATCTCATTGCCCTTGATACCGCTGTGTCCAGGGATCCATAGCAAAGTGACTCGGTTTTCTGTCGCTAACGTATTTAGTGCCTCAAAACATTCCAATACCAATAGCGACGTAGTCGTTGCTTCATTCGAGGCCAATATAGCAGCCCTGCTGTCTGAGCACATACGGATGGTCCTTTCATTGTCGTACTCCTTTGCCTTGTGGGCAAAGTAGAACTGTAGAACTGTGGCGTAGGACCCCATCTCAATTGTGAAGCCCATTCCATTCTTTCTACAATATACGCCGGCTCCTGCATTCTCCTCGTTCCTGGAGCCATCTGTAAACCAGTTGTCTCCATCACTGGGCAGGTATGCGTCGCCGTTAACCCATTCCTCCTTCGTGGATAGGCTAACTCGATACTTTTTGTCGAAGAGGTAGCGAGTGACCATTTCGTCCCTGGGCATCTTCAGGGTCGGCCTTCTCGCGATGTCGACAGGGATCTTCACTGCTGTCGAGAGCCTTCTGTCATTTACCAAATTTAGCCTCCAGGCCGCCTTCGCAGCCACGGCCTTGACAGTAAGATGGAGGAGCGCTAAGCCTATTAGTGCCCCCAGTGCCATCGTGGGTGTCGACTTCGAGGCTCCAGTGACGCCTCTCAAAATCAGTCCCCTGATCCTTTCCAGCCAAGACTTTACAGAGGACAGCGCGACCCTACTCCACCAGACCACCGCCGCATAGGTGAACTTGGGTCTCAAGATCGCTGTATAGATCCACATAAGTGTCTCCGGTTTCAAGCCCTAGATTTTCCCTATGGCCCTCCTACATAGCCATAGGGTCGCTACCAGCTTCTTGCACTTGTTTTCCAGGTGCTTGTTCCATGACAGCTTCTTATCCAGAATTACTCCTAGATATTTAGCTCGTTCTTCGATTTCCATTTGCTGTTCTCCAAGTTTCAATGTACTTGTAGTTCCCCACTTGTACCTTCTGGTGAAAACAACCGCATCTGTCTTACTCGGATTAACCGATAATCCAGTTTTCTTGCACCATGAATCATCAAATCATCACTGCTTGCTGCATTACTTGAAGAGCACATCCAGATGCTGACCGCGCACGATAACCAATATATCGTCCGCATAGCCTACGACAGGGGTCTCCAAAAGTAGATCCTGTATCTACTAGCGATCCCAGGCCAGTAGGTCGGATCTACCAAGCTCTGACCCAGAACTGTCAAAATCCTTTACCTGATTCGAGCCGCTTGAAACCCTTTGAAAAAAAAGGGTCCTTCATGTTCAAATTTCAGAACTGAGCCCTTCCAACAGGGATTTTTTCCCGAGAGGTCGTAAATTTTCTCTCAGTTTTCCTTCGAAAAAAAATGGTAGATCTTGAAACAGGTGGAGCGATCCTGGGTCACGCTGCACTTGTCGATTGTGGAGACCCCTGGCCTACGACATGAAGGGCCTGACTCGAGAGTAGACGTAGCAGATCATCCACTACCAGCCACCGCAGCAAGGGCGATAAAACTCCCCCCTGCGAACATCCCCAGTCAATAGTTCCGAGTGACAACACGCTTACTCGTAGTTAGATTCCTGTTGGCCAACATGTGGCACGTCCATCCCACGACTGCAGTAGGCACACCATATGTCATCATGGCCGCCCTGATCACCTCTCCAGAGGTGTTATTGAAGGCTCCTCCGAAGTCCATAAAGGTTCCAATCGTGAGGCCTTTCTCCTTCAGTTGACCTTCAATTAGGTTCACTGCAAACCACCATAACAAACGGAGGGCTGTTTCTTGGTCGCTATGCGGGCCGTAGGTCATTCCTGTCCCGATTACAAAACTGTAAATTGGTCTGGGAGGGGCCTCGACTCAGGGATCCAGAAGGCCTGTGTTAGGTAGGCTCTTTCACCCTTCTACCATACCGTAATCACACATGCTAGGAGAGCCCGTTTATAGGGATCATTTTCCTTTCACCCGAGAGTGCCCGTTTATAGGGATCCTATCATTCATATCCATACACATGCAGGCCGAGGTCCTTTTGACCCCCATGTCCCACACGCTTGAGCCTCCCCACCAACTACAAGGTGTCACAGCCCTTAGGGGAGGATAATTATATTACATTGTATGCAATTATTATTATACATAATTATTATTATATTTATAGTGATTTACAAAATTTCATATATGAATCTGTTTTGTTATAGTCACGAAAATCTAATACATAAATTAAACATATACCTTCTGGTGTGTTATCATAATCTTTCAATAATTTTAGAGTCCCCTTGCCTCTCACGTTTTGGGGTGCTTTTTGTTGTGAGTACACCAACACGACTGCACATGGAAAAAGACCATGTGATGGGATTGGGGACAATTTGAAAACACTTGCCGTACGTGCCAGTCTCCAGGCATCGTCTCAGAATCAGATTTTGACTGATGATGCTCTATATCAAGGGAATAAACAAAATTTTCCTAAAACGGTAATATTTTCCATCTCCAAAGAAAATCATGCCGCCACTGCTGAAAACCTTGAAACTCGATTCGATTCTGCAGAGACTGTGCCGGGCATACAAAAATACAATTTCTTTGTACCCTCTTCAGAATTGATTCTAATTTTGAAGAAGTATTCGTCATCTCTACAGTATGACATTTTCGCGAAGAGAAAGATCGCAAATAGATGGCGAAGAAATGAGCAAAGTGGCCGTTAAATGAAATGAAAAATCATTTTTTGAGCAACACTGTGAGAGTTAAGGGGACTCACACCAAGAAGCATCCCAAAACGTGAGATGCAAGGGGACTCACATAAAAAAGCACCCCGAAATGTGTAAAGCAATGAGACTCAAATAAAAAAGGACCCCGAATTATTAAAGGCAAAGAGGTTAACACCAAAAAAACTCACCAAAACTTGGGAAGCAAGAGGACTTATCAAAACCATGTAACAGATGAGCTGAACCATCAACCAAAACCGTTTATAATTTTTTAATTAACTATCGTTCTCCTACAATGCAAACATTTTGAAATTTTAAATAAGAAAATATCTAAATCTTTCTCCAGCTACATAAAAGTCAAAATAAAATGGAATTTTTATCACGCGTGAGTAGAAACAATATTTTTATCAATTAGTCTTTCAAAGAACTATTGGGAGGTGAAAATATCGGACAGCAAAACTGCGACATAGAAGATAATGCATTAGAAAACCCAATTGAAAAAGTCTGTGTCACTGAGGTCAGAGATATAATTAAGAACTTGAAAAACGGTAAGGCTGCGGGTATAGACAATATTAGCGCTGAAATGCTTAAATACGGTGGCGAGTACATACCTCACAGGTTGTGCGAATTAATAAATTTATGTATCGAAACGGGAGAAGTCCCAGACGATTGGAGAAAAGCGATTATCGTACCAATATACAAAAGAAAAGGAGATAAAAGCAACTGCAGTAATTACAGAGGTATCAGCCTACTAAGTACCGTAAGTAAAATATACTCAAAAATACTTATCCGTAGGGTAATGCAAATTACAGAAGAGAAAATATGGGAAGTCCAAAGTGGATTTATGCCAGGAAGATCATGTACGGATCAGATATTTCGCCTAAGACAGGTCGCAGAAAAAAGTTTGAGAGTAGGAAAGAAAGTCTTCTGTGCATTTATCGATCTAGAAAAAGCATTCGACACGGTAAATAGAAGTAAACTTTGGGAAGTCCTTAAAGAGTATGGAGTGAATGGAGGGCTCCTACAAGCAATAAAAACAATATATACAGGTAGTAAAGCGAGTGTAAGGGTAAATGGGAAAAAGAGTGAATGGTTCGATATTATGCAAGGCGTGAAACAAGGATGCGTTATGTCCTCGTGGCTTTTTATCATATTCATGGATAAGTGTCTTAGAACTGCCCTCTTCGACGAAAAAGGTGTAGATCTCGAAACCGTCAAGGTACGTGGGTTGGCTTTCGCAGATGACAAGATTGTTATGGCAGAATCAGTCGAAGACTTGCAAAGAATGTTGAATAAACTTAATACAAGCATGAAGAACATGGACCTCAAAATTAACGTGAATAAAACGAAAGTCATGGTGTTTGAGGGAAAAAGTGAGAAACAATATGCAACATAGTCCTAAATGATGAGAAATTAGAACAAGTTGACAAGTACGTATATCTAGGTAGTCTATTCACTAACGACGGAAAAATAGATGGGGAATTAGATAGGCGCATAAATAAGGGTAAGCAGGTTATCGGTAGAGCAAGGTCCATCCTCACAAATAAAAACATATCAAAAAAAGCTAAAATGGCCGTACATAACTCTATTTTCGTACCGACTGTACTATACGGTAGCGAGACATGGACCTGTCAAGAAAAGGACAGGAGTGAAATCAACGCGATCGGCATGAAACCTCTGCGCATAATATGCGGGAAAACACTGATGGACAAAGTAAGAAACGAGACAATCCTCAAAGAATGTGGTACAGGGGAGACACTAGTTGACATATGGGAAAGAAATCAGCCAAGGTGGTTCGGACATCTTGAAAGAATGAAAGATGAACGACTGACCAAGCAAGTGTATAAAGGTAAAGTAAATGGCAGAATGCCCAGAGGTAGACCGCCGAAAGAATGGTTAGAATCTGTGAATGAGACACTAATACGAAGAGACATAAGAAGCCATAGAAATACAAGAGCCTGCATGAAAAAATGCATGGACGTGAATGAAGCTAGAGTAGTATGCCAGGACAGAAATATGTGGCGACAAATAGTTTATAAACAGAGTGACAATAGAGTGAATGATGCCTGAAACAAAGACCTTGGATACTAATGGGCCCAGGTGGGGAACCATACATAATAATTTTGTGAGGCTCCTCACTTGGGGTGATCGCTAGAGAGATTGATCAGCAACCTGGGTCGGAGCAGTGTTGCGGAGTGAAGGTGTCATTTATATAAATAACACGAGAACTCCAGATCAATCTAAAACATCTATACGCATAACACCTTCATACCCATCCACCCTATACCCATATACCGATCAACCTCATACCTATATACCTATTTCACTACTTTCCAACCGAGCAAGTCACGCCTACCCCGGAAGGGAAAAGGCTTAATGGTATAATAATAATAATTATTATTATTATTATTACTTTTGAACAGATTAAAAAAATTGTCTCTAGCCTATATCTGAAAGAAGTAACGGTTATTCTTTTAAACACCGAAACTGCTATTGAAAACTCGGAAATAGAAGTAAATTAATTTTCTTTTTAATCTAAAATCAATAAAAATTGAACAATATCTTTAAAAGTAGAGGCTTTGACAGTTTTGGAGGAAAAAATAGTTCTTTTGAATATAGTTCAAACCCCATTTAAAATCGAATTTCAAATTGGGTCTTACTGAATCGATAAATACTCTCTACATTTGAATTAGTAGAAAACTACTAATTGGTAGCAGTTTTCTACTAATTCAAATAGTGTTGATTCGTTTACTGGTAATTAGTAAAAATCTAGTAATTCAGTGAGTGTAACTGTATCTACTAATGAAATTGGTAATGTTAGTAGGCAAGTAAATTCTTAACGTTACAATCTTTCACATTTAAGTTTCTCTACCACACGCTGTGTTTATCTACAACTCCAATTTTTTCAAATAGGTTTCGCCTTTTTATTTTAACACTTCCAATCTGTGGCACTCTATGAAAACTTAAATTGAGGTTTGTATTCTCTTTGAAGTCACAACCACTGACGCAGCAAGCTCCGAAACTGGTTGATTTTCGATACTAATGTGCAAATTCCATTACTGGAGCAAATAATTATCAGCTCTGAAGTATTTTGCTCATCAGAGCTACTTATTACAGCACTCATTTATTTAGTTGGACGATTATTACACTCAAACGCTATATTTTTGATGTGTTTCATTGAATTAGTAAGTTGGCACTACTAAGCAGATTAGTAGAATACCCTTACTAATTCATTTAGTAACCTGAATCTTACCTTTTCATTTAGTAGAAAGTGCTAAGATTACTAATTTAACAGTCAGATGCAATGCTACTAATTGAATTAGTAAAATTCCTACTAATTCGGATTTAGAGAGTAAATTTCCTAGTAAATGACCTTTCATCACAGAAGGTATGAACTATGTATCAATTTGAAGGGTGGCTATCCATAAGGAGTCATACGCCAAATTTTTAAAATGGGGTTTATTTGCTGAAAAACTCAGGGAAATTTGGATACATATTTCTGACCAAGGATCTTTACGGGGCAGCATTTTTCAAAGTGCAAGAAAATGTTTCCTTTATTATCCTGAATTAATAACTTTTTGAAAGTAATAATAATATACAATATATAATATATGATAAAATAATTGATTGATTATTTCTCATTTCCGCGGAAATAAACTTACAAAAAACTACAAAATATAAGAAAAAGAATAATAATTGCAGTGATGATTTTCGTCCAAAGTTGGTCGAGGGGCTCTTTCTAACCTCTTTCTAACAACTACAATTTCAATTTTTTCGAGACTGGATAAATATTTTGAATTACTCTGTTGGCCTCTGCATTCAGTATTAAATAATGTATTACCAACAAATTCCTCATTCCTTTAAAATACGTCAAATTATAATTTCCATCGTCATTTAAAGTTGAAATAACAGTTTTACGCAATTTCGAAGTCACAATTTAATTTTCAATTATTTCGAAACGAAATTGAAATTATTACTCTTTTCAACTACAAATTCTCTTCTCAATTAATGTTCAAAGTCGATATGGACATAAAAGCTATCCTCAAAAGGTCATCTGTTTAATTAATTTTCTCGAATCTATACACTGAGAGAACGCATTTAGTAATACGTACTATATCCGTTTAGTAGACGATTGTTTCGTATATTATACTATGCATTTAGTGTCAAATACTAAACGCCGTTTGGTTCCGTTTAGTAAATGTCACTAAATAGAATGGTACATCAACTGACTATCTGGTTAGTCATAGCTACTACACTGAGAGAACACATTTAGTAATACGTACTACATCCGTTTAGTAGACGATTGTTTCGTATATTATACTATCCATTTAGTGTCAAATACTAAACGGCGTTTGGTTCCGTTTAGTAAATGCCACTACATAGAATGGCACAACATCTGACTATCTGGTTAGTCATAGCTACTAAACACTAAACGAAATAATCATTTAGTCATTTAGTACCTTCTACAACCGCTTGGTGTCGATTACTTGTCGACTCCATTTTGTTCTCGATCTTCATTGATCTTTGCATCACGAAGACGCCACAATCAAGTTACAGTGAGTTTAGTGATTTTTTCGAAAAAAAAACTGCAAGTTGGAATGTCCATCATATATACAACCATGGAGGATGTTTTGAAGAGTTTGAATTTCGAGGAGTACATCGAGAATTTCAAAAGTAAGTACACTTAATCAATCACCTCATTGCTCATATTCTGGGACTAATTTTCTTACGCTAAGACATGCTGTGTAGTAGATTATAGATAATAAATATTCACTATTGTAAATTATTGTAAATAAATATTATAAATGTGTTGCAATAAAATAATTTCATAAACTTCTATCATGTTTTATAACTGAATAAGAACCTTGCGCTTAGTTAATTTTTGATGTTAGTTTTCTTGACCAGGGTAATACGTAATAATTATGAATTATGACTATTAATTAATTATGATGTTAAAGTTTTTTGTTTACTGGTCGTTTCACCGGAGCTAGAGAGAATTTTTTTCACAATCAAAGTATCAATATTTTCATGAAAATATTGAAACGACCAGTAGACAACAAACTTTAACACCTTGCGCTTAGTATTCACCACTTTTATACCATAGTAGAACGGACAAATCGTGTAGTAGAACCTACTTAACTGGAAGCTGTTTAGTAAGACTTACTAAACAGGAATAGTATTTAGAACGAAAAGTTCAATAGAAGCTACTAAAACGGACAGCGTTTAATGAAATATACTAAACATATTTAGTTTGTAGAATCAATCACATAGCCATATCTACTGAACAGGACGCTGTTCAGTACGGCCTACTAGACAGAATTAGTGAGAGCTACTAAACAACAAGTTAAGGCTAGTGCTTTCTACGAATCGTTTAGTCGAGGCTACTAAACAGACCGCCGTTTAGTGCGACCTACTACATAGAATTAGTGGGAGCTACGAAGCGTACAGTAGGCGCTACTAAACAGGACGTCAGGGGTAGTGGGGGTCACTGAACGCCGGTTAGTAGGACCGACTAAACGACCGCTTCGTCGATTTCACTGAATATTTGGTCCGTCCATATATTACTAAATGGCGTAGTAGCTATGACTAATGATTTGGTAGTATTCACTAAACCCTTCTCTCAGTGTACCGATCATTTAATAGAATAAATTTATGGTTTAGGGTTACCAGCCAAGCATTTGTTAATTATTAATTATTTTTTAGCAACTTTGCCCCAATCGTGAAACCTCAGGTATTTACTGAATTTAATGAATTTTCAATAAAATTTCAACACCGTAAGTATTTCAATTAATATTACAAGCTTCATATTTTGGCCAGCGAATCTCCAATCTTTTGTCATCAACACTATTTTCTACACAATTTTCTTTGACATCGTACATTCTCGAAATTTATGTTTATAATGTAATTTTCTAATAAAATAGATTTATTTCATGAAAAACAGAATTCAAATTGTTAAGAAATAGTGGTTTTCATATCATTTATTTGCATTGGAGGTCGAGAATTTGGATGTTTTAAGATATAATGCAATTTCAAGATATGCATTATTTCAAGTTAAATGTTTTAAAAGTCCTAATTCGGTTTATTCAAATGTAATAAATTGGAAACTAAAGTGCATAATGCAGAGACGCATCGCCCCTAGCTTTGGAATAATATCGTATGCACCCTCGAATTGCGGAATATGGGCCACTTTAATATGGGAGCATAAAGCGGAGGTGGGTCTGAATATTAGAAAGGAAGTGAGGCCGTTTATTTTGGGCCCCACTTTAGAATAGGTGGCGTGTGTATTCTCTTTTCGAGAGATTCGGGATGAGAGTTGGGAGTAAGTAACACGTGTGAGGGACGTGAGCAAGAGAGAAAAAACAAGGTGGTCGTGTCACGAGTTCAATATAGCGGAAGCCAAGGTGGTTGCAGCCTCCCTGTACGGGCCACTTCCGCCTCTCTCTCTCTCTCTCTCTCTCTCTCTGTCTCTCTCTCTCACTCGGATGTCCTCTTTCTTCTTAAAAATGTGGTGGCGCCGCATATGTATACTATAAAGTATAAACTTTAAAGCTCATTCGTAAATTTCGCTTCTGTTCTCTGCATCGAAAACAATTTTTTACTAGAAAAAAAATGAAGAACCTGGAGAGTATAATTTTAAAGTTGTAACGCATGAAAAAAAGCTAAAATTGTGATTTTGTGGTTCGCATATGGCAGATTGCTACAATGTAGACTGGAACATATTGTATCCTGTCTTTTGAGTAAATAGCTGCTTTCATATCTGCACGGGCAGGTAAAGAAAGATGTATTATTTATGAATTAGTATTTTGTAATTATAGTGTGCATCATTTTATATAAATAGTTTTTGATAATTTTTTGTATTAAAATTATTAAATCTTATTAAATTATTGTTGAAATGGTGAGAAAATGTTTGCCTATTCAAAATATGTTTGTATTTGCACAAAACTGATTCATTAGATTATACTGCTGATTATAGTATCTCGGCAATATAGAATGTGCACTGTATCTAAACTCTCTGTCTGATATTACCTACCTACACAATGAGATACTGTCACCTGTGTACTCATGCGCAGGAAGCAGAATCAGGCAATAAAGCGGAGGGATAACTCAGTTGTGTCTATACTGTTCGTTAATTATTATTCTAAACTGTTAAAAATAATACTTAAATTAATATACACACGTATAATAAAATTAATATATCAAGCATATGAAATCGCTATAAAGAACGCGTATATTAAATTTCATATAACATTATACACTCGTGTTAACCAGATAATTCCATTGTATACACATTTAAAATACACGGAAAAAAGTGAATAGCTAAATTTGCCATTTTGTCGTGCATCATTTTAACTCTGGACGCATTTTTTCACGAATGTAGTAAATATAAGAACTTAAAATACTCGTCTTTACTATATTCCTTGCACATGTTGCAATGTGAAATAGTAAAATTTACTAAATTCCAGGAAAAATGCGTTCGATAAAATAGCAAATTGAGCCATTCACATTTTTCCGTGTAAGTTTAGCCGTACTTTTCGAATCAAATAATGACTTCAGCCATTGCTGGAGCAAATTCGCGTAATTTACTTTTGTTTAACAATCTAATATAAGTCCTTTTTGATTAAAAAGTGCTGCGTCTAAATTTTTGGTCAATATCCAACTCAAAATAAGCCCTGCTTTTTTTCTGTAAATCACATAATTCATTTTAATGTGCTTTTCAAACCTAGATGATTGATTAAAAGTTTTTCTTCTTGGTAGTTAGAAGCAGTATATTGAATGAATTTAAATTCCTCAAAACGTTCTGATATGTATACGCTGAACCCCCCACTTTGCCTTTTTCGAACGTGAGCCCAACCAAGTTGTGTTTCCGCTCTTGTTGTAAAGCAATTTGAGACTGATATCATTTTCATTTCAAAATGGTATAATTATTTTTTAAATATTTTTTTAAAGCCAATGTGATCTTTGTTAATTACTGGAATTTTATGATAAGCGAAATTTTTAGAAATGTTTCAGAATAACAAAAATCGATCTAATTTAAAGGATTTTTAATTGAAATTCAAAAGGTCGCTATCGCCCCTGTGAAAGGTGAAATTTTGAAAATAGGTCTATTCCTTAATATACTCTCATTACTGCCAAAGACATACAGACAAATAGACACTGAAACTAGAAATCTTCCAAGATTTCATTCTATCCATAACACATTACTGTGATAAAAAAATGAACAAGCGAGGAACCTTTTTAACCAAAAAAGGCAGAAATTATAACACCCCTACTTCATACATTATCACTCTTACACAACAGCTCTTGCTCTTCCTAAGTGCCTCATTTTGTTCTTCATTTTTTCCACCAATTCTACCATCCCACCCCCGATGCAAGCTTCAGCTAAAAGCGATTTCGGGCGAATCTCGCTACTTAATCTCAAGAAAAACAGCTCTACCTGGAGTTCTGGACACACCTTTGGGACTATTAGATTAAAGAGATAAGAAAAGCGCCAGAAGACAAAAGGGATTCAGACGGTAGGTAGTGAGTAGTCCTGCCGAGTGGAGCAGAAGGTACAGAGGATAAAAACGGTGAAGAAGAGAACTGAGAAGCATTAAATCTTAAAAAAAAGGAGATGATCCACTAATGAGATAATATTAATCAACGCGAAAAGATACTTAGAAAACGAACCAACTTTTCAACATAATTTTATAAACAATTTTCTTTTAAATGGAAACATACTTTATTAAACACGTTAAAAGTAACTGAAATTGTGTGTATCTACAAGAAATGTTAATTATTTCGAAGAAAACCTTTTCAGGGTTGCTTATGAAGCAAACTGGTTCAAACCTTTTCGAGTTTTCATTTCCACAACAAAAAAAAGAAAAAATCATTTTTTTATTTCGAGGCCAGAAACAGCCGTCACTGAACTTCCAGACTCATTATTCAGACATTGAAGCTTTCATATGAATGAGCCAAACAATACGTAATTGTAAAATTTTAAGTACCAGTAATTTCAATCTGAACAGCATTCTCAATCGAATAGTTTTAGGTTTAAGACCTTCGGATAATTTCTAATTCAAATATTGAAAATGGTAGGAAATTTTTACTCTTGATTCTTTAAAAATTGTAAAATTCGAACTGATAGTCTTGACAAGTTTTAATGCTTTTAAAATTTGATAATTAAAAATTGTAATCCTATGAAATTAAAAAATTTGTTATTAAAGACGTTAAATATTAATAATTTTTGACTGAAATATTTAAAAATGTGCACATTCAAAATAAAAATCACAAACTGTTAAAAATGGTAGAATACCAAATTAAAAACCTTAACATCAGCACTGAGAAAAATAGATTATGCGAACTGGATAATAGAATTAAAGAATAATACACCGCATAGAAAAGTATATTAGCGCGTTTAATTTATAATATTTTTCTAATATATGAAGATGTTGCCAAATATAATATCTAGATGTTAAATTCTTATAATCTTCAGGCATTAAATTGTGACATCTCAGATCTTAAAATATCCAGGCGTCTGTGTAGTCTCAGATGGTACCTCGCATCGTGGCGCGTGTCATATGCATCCGTTCGCATTGAAACAAGTAATAATGAAATTATAAAATGATTATTAGTGCTAAATCACAAGTAATTTAGATTTAGAAAATGGGTAAGTTTATATTTCTTTTCATCACACATCACTGCCACTTGTACAAGTGCAGAAACTTATTAGCCTCCTTTACTTTTGTTTTTGTAGTCTCGAGATAGCCACTTTCCTGCTTATTGTGTGTTTAAAAATTGAAATTTGTTTACAGTTCTACTTTCGCGCTCGTCTATCAAAAATTTGAACAGGTTTATAAATACATTTGCAAAAATTATTATATATATTTGAGGTTATCCCATGGACCAGGATTCTAATTCTTCCATATTTTCCAAAAATTTCCAATTTTAAGGAACTTTAGAAGCAAAAGCAATTATTGGCATCATAGTTTGATGTTTTCTTTAAAAAGTTCACACACTTAAAAGTTCAAAACATGTTTAAAAGGCAGTGAACTTCGATGTTGAAAAAAATATGTATTTGTCTCGTCTTATAGGCAACCCCCGGTATCCAAAGACGGGCCCCTTTTTAAAATAAAGAAAGCTATGTAATTAAACACTAGATATTGATGAATTTTATTCGCAGCGTATTGTTTAAACATATTATTTACATTTATGACATATTAGTTACGTAAAATACATTATAAAACGTAAAATAAGCGTTAAATAAGGTCTAGCATACAATTAATGTATAAAAAGTTCAAGGACTAAATATTTATGAAAAGTTTTAAAATTTCGAATATTATTCATCACTCACAATAAGTAAAGCAGATTTCGCTTTTACCTATATGTCTCTAGCATAACCGGGGTTCGGCTTAGGAATTTCGCATGATGACAATTTTTTTAATGTTTTCATTAAACAGCATCAAAATTAATAAAACGTAAGTATCAGTTGCAAATTTTACCAAATTATCTATCATAAACAAAAACATAACTTCCTCCTTCAAATCATATTAGAAGTTATTAAATCACAACTTCTAAACCAGGTAAAAGTTCGTTCTCTAATGTACGAAAATAATTTTTCCTTTCAGTTTTTGTTAATTTACTTCCAGTACAGGAAAAAGCACTTTCAAAATAACTGGAATTTTGCTGAGCACGCACTCGCATGCGTAAGTGATGACTATAATGTTTTCGTACAAAGATATTAAGGGTGTCCCGTCTTAGGAGGGGTCTCGTCTTAGGCAACTTTCCCCTGTGGTATTAGATTTTAAAATCTTGGATGATAGCATTTTATTATCTCAGATTATAAAGTTTGATGATCCAAGATATTATCCTGTAATATCTATTTCTTAATATCTATAGATTGTAGTTCTAATAATCGGGATCGATGTCCCACAGTTAATAGTCCAAGATTATATCCGGTAACACATTTCTCATTACCGGGTATAATCCATTTTTCTCATTGAGGCATTTGGAATAAAAAGAGTTTTCAATTGAATAAATTTGAATTAGAACCCTTCAAACCTGAATAAATGCAAATCTAAAGCTTTCCTAATTGGAAAATGTGTAAATGAGTGACACTTAAAATCGTATACTTTCAAAGTGGAAACTACGAAAATGGAAATTTTTTTCTTCCAGGCCTATGCACGTTAATAATAATAATTCAATCTTTTAAGGTTTCGTAGTCCTAAGTCGAGACACTTATACTTTTTTTATAATTTATGGTCTCATATTTTTGGGCCTTGTTAATTAGGACTTTTTGGTTGTAACTTATGTTAGTGATTGGTACTGAAAAATATTATTAAAACTTTAAAAGAGGCGCTACATAATAAAATTTCAGTTACTTCTTCAAATTTTCCATGACTTTTCCCGGCTATGATAGATCGTAATATGCCGTCTATTACGATATATCATAGAAAAAGTGTGTTCGACTCTGGGGAATGCGAAGATTTTTTTTATTGTTTCACTTGAATTTTTAATACAACATTATAATTTTTAATATCAATAACAGTAAGTTAAATAATTCCCTTCCATTAAACATTTATATGATTTACTTGATTATTTTTCACATAAAAAGGGGAAGGTCTAAAGAGGATACAAAAGGAGAGAAATGCTCCTAATAGTTAAGGAAGCATAATTTAATATAATATCGAAGATGAGAAGAGGAGAGGTATCAGGCCAGATGCGAGATTCACAGACGGAACGGAAGGAAGCACTTTTTATTATTTTTGTTCCGCGCCTTTTCGGGGCCTGACGCCCCAAGTCTCTAGGGATGGAAGGAAGAAGAGGGTGGAGGGGCGGAGGTTTCCTGCCCTGCATTTCAGTTCGGGATTGCGACCTACGACTATACCACATGTATAGGCACACATGCGACAAAGACGAAATTGGGGAGCATCGTTGTACGTGTTCAGTGTTCAATGTTCATTGGGGACAATACAAGTTCGCGTTTATGCGCAAAGGATTAGTTCCTCCGGATTTAATCCCACTGTTGTTTGAGCAGGAACTCGAACAATTAATAATAAAAGGCCCAGACCGCCCTTTCAATTCGGGACAGGATGTCGCCGAAGCGTCCTGCTTCGCAGATTCCTTGACTACCTCTTTACTTCCCTCCTCTTCTCTACTTTTTCCCCTAGGCTTTATCTCACATATTACGTCCTATTTTGATCTATTTCATTACCTTTTAAAACCTAATTTATAATATATCCTATTCCCGAACCGATTGCAAGCAACTGAAAGCAAGTTAGGGTCCGGATCAATTAACCAATGGTAAAGTTATTTTGCACCAGTTGCACGGAGAAAAATGAACGTTTATACGTAAAATCTAAGCTACGCAACAAAACTTTCGACACTTCGAGGGTTTTTTATTTGAGAGAAAACAGCATTTATTTGGTATTTATTACCCCAAATACCCCACTCGCAATGAGTCTATATAGGTATAATTCCTGATATCTCATGACGTCTGCATCTGGATCTTTATTCATTCGCTGGTATTTGTTTGAGCTTTTGGCCAAAAGAGAGGAAAACTGCAGAAAACTTTTCCCGAGCTCAGCCGGTTACGGACAGACATGTTTGGATGTAGACATGCGATGTCCTCGAGCGTCCAGTATCCACACTCCATACCGATCCTCAGTGTCAAATCATCCGCTCGACAGTATAGTTACTACATATATTTAAACGTTGCGAAAAACACAAAAGATCACAAACGGTCAGCATTTTCATTAAACATTTTACTCTATATAAATAATTGACACCATTTTTATCAATCATTTTGGACAAAACATTAATAACGACATAAAAATTTCAAAATACATTTTATATCTTCTATAAATAGATTCTTATGTTACTATTAGCATCTGGTTAAATATACTCGCTGCTTTGAAGGTTAGGGTTTTGATTTTGAAAGATAGTAGGTTCAATATCGCCGCGCAGGCTGAGATTCTTAATATAAGTGTTCTATCTTCTATCTATCAGTCTATCTCTACAAATTCACCTTCTTAGGTGGAGAAAAAGATTTGAAAAGTCCCACCGAAAGCCGGGATGCTAAGCCGGTGTAAGGAGAAGACGCAGCAGCCGCAGCCGCCTTCTACGTTAGCTCCAGCTGCCGGACCTTCCCACGCTTCGCGTATGCACCTACCCACTAACCTAACCACCTTACTACCTGACTCGAATTTGGCTTCGTGGTGTGGGAGTCTTTATAGTTATACGTATAACACATGCCCTTGATTCAGGGTTGAATGAAGTCGTATTTTGGTACCAAAAACAACAAACATTAGGGCTCACTCGAAGGGAGAAGAATTCGTTAGCAAATGGGGTTGGTAATGAGTTCTCGGCCCAAGCAGATGGAAGAGAGACGACTTCCTCATGTGGCATCAATAGATTTTGAAAATCTGAGAGCGGATATAACGGATTTCGAGTATGATGGTATTAAATAAAACAAAAATGGATTGATTTTATCAGAGATATTGCTAATTAAGTAACACAGAAAAACCATGAACATTCATTATTCTATAAAAAGTTAATAAGACGTGGAGTTCATCCATTTTTTTTTTAAATTTTGAGTCTCACATTATTATTCTATATTATATTTCAATAGGCATCAATTATCTTGATAAAACAATGATATGATAATTTAATTATTACTCACAAGCTGTATTTCGTCGGTCTTGCCCCGCGTGTTGGGGAAAGATGGCGACTTCGGTTTTTTTTTATGAAATAGAAATATCTTAGGATATTAAAATTTAATGGTTTGATTCTTTCGTATTTTATGATAAACTTCACGAACAAATTAAGTACAACAATTTGATGTATTTTTTAGTTTATTTTCAATTGTTTAAACAATTTTTGTACATTTAAACAATTTGATTCCCATGGAATATCTAGAATTAAATTAAGGGCATATTTTATTATTATTATGGTCTATTTAACGAACTTGGAGAGTGTATTTTTCTGTTCGAATTGTTTGCTTATTGTTTAAACAATTTATTTTTGCTTGAATTTATTTTTTAACGGAAGAAGCTAGCATATCATACTCTTTGCTGTTTTTTTAACAAGTATCAAAATATTTGCCTGGACATTACTTTTTCCAAAATACCTTATTTTATTAAAACCATTTTCTTTTGCTTGAACAATTTATTATCTTATAATATCGCGAATTAATAATATTTTCTTAATGATTTGGCATAATTTATGAAAGTGAAGAGAACTTTTGACAGAAAAAGTTAAAGAATCATTTTTTTAGGGTTTCATAGGAAACCCTTATGCAGTCGGTAAAATAGCTGTCCGTCCGTTATCATGTCTAGTGCAAAAACTATGAGGTATATCGACCTAATTGTTTTTATAGAGATGTGTTTTGCTTGTCTGATACGAGAAAAAATAATGAGAAAGGAAAAACTTCTTTATAAACACCTATGGTCAATGTTGAAAAAATCATTCACAAATTTAACTCAAAACAAGCATACGAAATTGAAAATTTTAAACAAAAAAAGAAAAATCTTAACCGAACCCACGCTTGCCCGCCGCTTCACGAACTGAATTTTTATATTTTTTCAATAGCTTACATTACTTTCTTCTAATACTTGGAATACTTCTAATAGTTCTAATACTTTGTAACCTAATTATTCAAACAATTTTTATTTGTTCACAAAAATTATTATCAAATAATATCGCAAATTAGTGGTATTTTCTGAATGCTATGGCCTAATTAATGAACATGAATACCTATTTCTAAACATATTCGTTATTTTCAATTGTTCTTACGTATGTGAAAATTTGCTTTTAAAGTAATATCCAGATACCACTATTACTGCGAAAGCATAAATTTTTGCATACATAAGAACAATTAAAAATAACGAATGTGTTTAGAAATACATACATATTCACGTTTATTAATTAGACCATAGCATACAGAAAGTACCATTAATTTGCGATAATATTAGATCATAATTTTTTCAAACAAATAAACAATTTTCTCAACATTTAGCAGTATTAGATTAAGAAATGTAAGGAGTAGAATAAAGTAATGGTTCTTATGGCAAAAATAGACAAAAAAATTTCTATACGTTTTTCCTGTCAAAATTTGCATTTAAACAATTATAAATTGTTTAAAAAATAAATGTACAATTAAAATGAAATAATTCACTCTTCACATTCATAAATTAGGCCGAGGCATTAAGAAAACATTATTAATTCTCGATATTACAAAGTAATACATTGTTTAAACAAAATTAAGTATCTGAGAAGAAGTAATATGTGGGGCACAGAGGACCGCTTAATGTTTTTACTGCGACATAATTATAACTAGCATATACTTTAAATTTAAATTTGGTGTACAGATTTCGAAAACTATACTACTTCCGATAAATGCTTTGTTTGTATGCATTTTATTTTTATCTCAGACATAACAATGACAAATTTAGGAACAAATTTTTGGACCTCTGTGCCCCAGCCCCCGGGGCACAGAGGACTATGCCGGTTCTTATATGTAGTTCATATATAAAATATAAATTTTCAGAAGTAAACATATTTTATTATTAAAAATCATTACTATGACATTCGAAATCATCAAAAACAGAATTTCGAAAACTTAGATCTTATCAGTTGTTATCCTAACGTCTTGAATTGATAAATATGCATAATTTTTTAATGATTTGGCGAATTAAACCAAACAAAATGTTGATTTTCATGAAGCAACTTTACAAAATGTTTAAGAGTAATTCATACACGTTATGAAATCATCTTCTTCGTCAGCTGCAGCACAAGCATCATGTGCCCATCCTTTACAATCTCTGCATTGAATCCAACCTTCGTTCGCTTTAGATTCAAGGAATCTTCCGTGGCAATAGACGCATTCAACGCTGTCATTCTCCCTGGAGTCACAATCGCAGGAAACAATTCTGCGTGTTGGAAAAATTATTTTTTTTTAGCATATTTTATTTTGTTCTTCGGCTTGCTTACAATTCTTGAATGGTGATCCGGTTAATTCTCCTGCGTCGTGTCGGTCCTGTCTGCCCCACCACTACTTGGTCCTCTGTATCCTTGCATTTGATTCCTAAACAATCCTACCGACATTTGATACGTCGAACATTTCAGAGACGCAACTTCGGTAAAAAGTAAGCTAAGTGAACCCTAACATACATTCTGTTAACATTTCAATAAGAGGAGCTCTGATAAATATGATGAGAAGGCTATATGCTTGGAATTTTCTTATAAGCTTACCTTGACTTTTCGCTTTTTTCAATTTTTTCCGAGACCGTTGATTCGACATGAGTGCTGACTTGACACAAACTGAAATAGCCACTGAACGTTGTAATGCCGTTTATAGCGAAGGGATGGCGCCATAAAAAACAATCTTATTGAGCCGATCCCTTGTACCCCGCCGGTCCTCTGTACCCCACTCTCCCCTAGGCGTTGAAAAGTTGAATTTAGTCAACAATAAATTGTTAAAACAATAAGTCAACAATTTAAATTAAAAAATACACTCTCCGAGTTCATAAAATAGACCATAGTATTAATAAAATATAGCCTTAATTCTAGATATTCTATGAAAATCAAATTGTTCAAATAATTGAAAATTAATTAACGAATACATCAAATGTTTTAATTTATTTGTTCATGAGGAACTATGAAAAAAATTAGAAAAAAGTAATAATTAAGGGCAATGTTCCGAAAAATCCGTATTGCTCTTGCATGTGGTAGTTTTGAGGCACCATGAATGGGCTCAGGGGGATAAAATAACGAATTATTGAACTCCTTTAAGAGTTTTCATTAAATCACGCCGTTCCGAGCATTGTTGCCATGGCGGTTTCGTGGTGAAAGGAGCCCGCGGGGTCGAGAGAGGCTTACCCAACCATGCGTGACCACCAGCAGCGTAGCGACAAAGGCGCTGTGCGCGGGTACTCATGCGTGTATATTGCGTAATATTATAATATTCCAACTGGAAATAGTTCACACGGCCTTCACTATTCAGGTTTGGACGGCCTTGATTAAGTGCAAGCAATGCCCGAAACCGTTCTTCAATCCAAGCTCCAGTGTATAGCCTATACTTCATTATAGATTTTCAATTGTTGTACGGAATTTACAAAACTGTGTTTTCCCCCATGTTATTCTAATAGGAAACATCAGGGGGTGGGCGTCAGCGGTTAATGTTAAAATAATAATAAAAAAACACGTGTTCTCAGAAGACAAAGAATATATTCTCTATATACAACGTCCTGAAATTCCACACAATGTACACACACGTACATTGAAAGTATGTAATTCATAAGGCAAGCCATCATCCGACATCCACCCACCTGCCTCCAGACCCTCGTGGAACTTCTACTGTGGCTGCATTGCAGGGACCAAAACAGGAGTCGGACAAGTGGGTGAACCTGGAAGACGTCGCATCGAGGATCAGAGAGAAGATGCAGAAGGGGTTATACCTTTATTGAAAGGGTACATCAGCTGCCTGCCGAAAGGCGATCTTTCGCCTAAAATGTTACTCCCACGCATGAACGCTTTACGATAATGCAAAATTTTTTTCCACCTTTCCAAATCCTAAGGCGAGGCTCAATTCCTCCTCTTGGTTTTTTCTATTCTTTGCCATTCTTTACCATGGAATCTTCAATAGTTCTGTACCCCTTTTTTCTCTTCGTTCATCGCAATCTCAAAACATAAAAGTCTCTTGGATTTCCCACTTTGGTTGCGTTTTAATTTAATGTCGTAGTTTTTTTTACTTTTTTATGAACAGACTTTTCGGCTGCCTTCTAGGTTAAGACTTTATTTCGAATAATTTTTCTCTTGAAGTCTTTCCACATTGAAGCTTCTAAAATGTAGCACGGACACTGAAAGTATTCAAAAGTCGGTAAATGTCGGTAAAAGGAATCTTGGATAATGAAAACTCCACCCGATTTTCTGATATATTCCCAACTGTCAAATTTTATATCATTTGATTACGAATATTCAAATTTGAAACTATGCAACTCAGAACAGTTTGAATTGAGAAAAATTATCAATTTTAAAAGCTTTCCATCTCTACTTATGCAATTTAAAAGTAAGTAAGTAAAAGTAAGTAAGTAATAAGATAAAAAAAATGAACATTAATGGTTTTTTGAAAGGTCATTCCCTTTTTGTTGAAGAAAAATTATTTATAAACCGTCGTTTCAGAGTGATAATTATGTTTTAATAGACTTTTTTGACATAAAGGGACTTTCTCTAGAAGGGGTTCTTCCTATGGTTGCTTATGGTTGTCAGTGTCAGTGGTGAGTAGAGAGTATAGAGACTTGATAAAAAGAAATAGAGAAGAAAAACGAGCAGAAGAAAGCTATCATTATGAGTTTTATATAAGGTGCCAATTCTAATCTTAGAAGTGACGAAAATTAAAGCTAAATTTCAGGATGGCCACTCAGACTTCAACAAAATATTCCAGGTTACTTTCTGTTTTTTTTTCGGTCAAGAATTACTTTTTAGCATTTCTGAAAATAACTATCAATACTAATTGCTTTATTATATAAGTTTTGAAAATAATTTAACATTTCAAAACTCCAAAGGAAAATATATAATGTAAATTATTGTAAAAGTTATTCCAGACTTCAAAGCCCAAAATGTTCCCAAAACAGGGAAATAAAATTTTGTTTCAAGAAAATAGGGGAATAATAGGTAAATAAATATATAATATACAAACAAATAATGGAATATTCAACCTAAAAAGAAGATTTTTCAACAAAAAGTACATTTCCAACAAAGAAAGATGAATTTTCAGCCAAACAGTTGCATATAAAAGCAAAAAGTTGAATTTTCAAGCAAAATATAAGTATTTTCGACAAATAAGTTCAAGTTTTGACCGAGCAGTTCAATTTGCAGCCTGCGAAGATGAATCTTCAACCAAATGATCTAATCTTCCAAAAAAAAAGATTGGACTTCAGCTAAAGAAAGTTGCATTTTCAACCAAATAGTTGAATTTTCAAACAAAAAAAAAACGAATCTTTTAGAAGAGAGTTGAATTTTCAAACAAGAAAGATAATTTTAAATTAAGATCGAACAGAAATCCATTTTATCATGAATAATTTTCTGCAAAATCCGCATGAAAAAGATTCAAAATTAAAAAGTAGACTTTTAAACTACCTCACTTTTCGTCTCATTAGAGACAAAAATAACAAATTGAAAAAAGAGGGAGAAAAAAAATTTTGTTTGGATTATTTCTTTTTCCTATTTGTGGAATTTTAAGAATCTAAATAGATTGGTTCAAATTACACAAAAAATAAAGATACATTTTTATCAAAAAGTATGACTTTTCCACCAAAAGATAATTTTTAATCCAAAAGGATGAATTTTTATACAAAAAAATGAATATTGAACAAACCTATTGAATTTTCAACAAAATAATTAAATTTTCAACCGAATAGTAGAATTTTTAATCAAAAGTGATATAAACTGCACTGAACAGTAGATACTACTGTTCAGTCCTGCACACTACATGATTCAATTACACAACCCTGCACATTGCATGGCTCTACTGCGCATCCCTGCACATTACACGACTCTACTGCGCAGCCCTGCACATTACATGACTCAACTACACAGACGTGTACATTACAGGGCTCTACTGCGCAGTCCTGCGTGTTACAGGATTCTACCATGTAGCCCTGTACATTACAGGACTCGACTGCGCAGCTGTGCAAATTGCATGACACTACTGCGCATCCATGTCCATTACATAACTTTATTATGCAGCCCTGTACAATGCAGGACACGAATGCACAGTCATACACGTTATACGACTATACTGCGCAGCCCTATACATAACATGGCTCTATTGTGCAGCCCTGCACATTACAGGACTAAACTGCACATACCTGCACATTACAGGACTCTACTGTGCGGCCTTGTACATTACATGACTCTGCTGAGCAGACTGGTACATTACGGTTCGGGAATACTACTAACTGCGTGCTGTTGGCGTGTCGTGGGTGTGGTGAGCCCACACTTGTAGTTATTTACTACAAGAAACTATCCACCTAGAAACACTACCCGAATCGGGTAGTGTCACGCCTACCCCGAATGGGAAATGGCTTAATAGTATACATACTGCGCACCTCTGTGTATTACTTGATTCATGATTCATCATGATGCAATAGGTCTTTACTGTGCACAGTTATGTACCGCACATGCATTATCCAAACTGGCTTTAACGTATCTAGGCATATTGATACTTCATAAAAATAAACCCTTTTTGCCAAAAAACGTTGATAATTAATTATTTCGATTGTTTTTATCAAACTGACCATGTATTTTCTTCGGTTTCGACAACGCGTGACGTCACATCAGGTGTTTCGAGCCGTGATGGCCCCACTTATTTTTTCAATTAAATTAAATTATTATAAATTACAAATGATAGAAATTAAGTTTTAATTTCACATTTTAATTCTCTGGAAGTCAGAGTTTATAAAAAACTCAACTATGAGGCAAACAAAATTTTTGTGGATGACCCTATTGTATTTTCCCCTTGATGTATTTCAAATGTATTTTCTCTGAATGTAGTTTGTATTTCAGGTAACTCAAATACAATTTTTGCTAAATACTGCCCAGTTCTGTTCTGAAGACAAATCTGCAAAAGATCCATAAACAACGCATAAAAATTGATTATTATAATATGCTTTTTTTGCGTTTTTTGCAAAAACTATGAGGCAGACAAAACATTGCACATCACAAAAATGGTTTATTTCAGCAAGACCTAATAGTTTCAAAAAGCTATTTCTCAAAATTTCGATAATTTTAGGAGATACAGTATAATTAATGAAAAAATGTTTAATTATTTAACAATATCTAGAGAACGACCGTCAATTCGCGAAAGCACCTCATACCGTCGGATTTAGGAGACCACTCTGCACAATATCCATTAAAAAAATGTCGTTGATCTATTTCAGCGGACCAAACGGTTCCTGGCTCCCTGACTAAAAAGAGTGAAAATAGGATGGAAGGAATTAGTTCCAGTGAGCTGGATCGGGAATTACCGGTTGACAATAAACTACAGCAGAGAATTCTGAACCAATTTCAGTGTTTCTTTTCAAGAATGCTCAGCTTTGAATTCTTCAGAATACCACTAAGCCCAATTTTTTAATGTAATTTTGTGGACTTGGTTATTTAAATAAATCGAACGTAAAAAATAGACATTTTACCAATACGCAAGTGGAAGATTCAGCAGTCCTCGGGAGTTCACCACCAGAGCAGTTCTGGCCCAGTACTGGTCACCAGTACAGATAATAATGGGCGATTAGTAGTACTGGCGGACGGTTAGCTCCACAATCGGGACAGTACTATGCCGACCGTCTAAATATGTAAGGAATAGATTGAAAAATATGGTTCATGTTTTCTAAAATTTCGAAAAACTATAAATACAAATATCGCGAAACTATTTGGTTCTGTTTTTTTTTGTAAGGAAAAAAATTATAAGTTCCAAATTGTAATCGGAGTAAATTATTTATTTAAAAATTATTTCATTTATATTCCTGTTAACAGTTAATTTATTTTACATCCATATGTTGCCGTATGGTAATTAAAAGATTATTGAGAAAAAAGAGTTAAAAATTGTTGTTTCAACTTTTTTTTAGCTGTGGCTTATGAGGCCGGTTTTTTCACTGACTTTCAATTCTGTAGGTATAGAGTAATAGTCAAGACTACGGACTGCTAGGCCTTAGATTCAGGTGTAGATGTAGGTTCGAAACCCCATAGAGTTGGAAATTTTATTCATAATATAATGTTTAAAAATTTGATATATGTAATTATGTATTCAATATAAGCAGGACCATTAACATTTATAGACAAAATACTCGCAATCAATATTATTATTCATTTTTGAAATACCTTTTTACGTTCTCATCATAATGCGAAGGTATTGTTTTTATGTGAAAAATGACTTTCATGGATTCCATCGAATGTCGACGTTTTGAGGCCCCTTTCAATCAGAAAAAATAGTTTTACGTCGGTGTCTGTCTGACTGTCGTCGGCATTATGGCTGTCGTTATTGTCGTCATCTGTATACCGGATAACTTTTGGAAGACTAATCGGATTGGATTATGCTTTCGCACACAGTTTCAGAGACCAAAAAGAAAGATCGAGTTCGTTAACTAGCTATTTTGGATGAAAATTTAAAAAGTTAGAGAATTTTCCAAAATTTTTAGACCATTTTTTTGGAACTTAGAAATTCCATGTACGGCTTTCCGTAGCACTAAGAAATTCAAACAATTTATCCCTACGACTTTTTTCGATAAAAAGAAAATTGTCAGAATTATATCATTTTCAAAATCCCCCCAAGAAAACGAAGATTAACATTTTAAGTGAAACAAAGCACAATATGAAAAAAAGTCTCGAAACAAAAAACGTTACTTTTTAAATTCCCTACAAAAATGCTATGACAAATTTTAGAATGTCGACGTTTTGAGGCCCCTAAGTTAGAAAAAATAGTTTTTACGTCTGTGTCCATTTAAACTATTATTATACCATTACCATTAAGCCTTTTCCCTTCCGGGGTAGGCGTGACTTGTTCGGTTGGAAGGTAGTGAAATAGGTACATAGGTATGAGGTTGATCGGTATATGGGTATAGGGTGGATGGGTATAGGGTGGATGGGTATGTAGGTGTTATGTATAGATGTTTTAGATTGATCTGGAGTTCTCGTGTTATTTATATAAATGACACGTTCACTCCGCAACACTGCTCCGACCCAGGTTGCTGATCAATCTCTCTAGCGATCACCCCAAATGAGGAGCCTCACAAAATTATTATGCATGGTTCCCCACTTGGGCCCATTAGTATCCAAGGTCTTTGTTTCAGGCATCATTCACTCTATTGTCACTCTGTTTATAAACTATTTGTCGCCACATATTTCTGTCCTGGCATACTACTCTAGCTTCATTCACGTCCATGCATTTTTTCATGCAGGATCTTGTATTTCTATGGCTTCTTATGTCTCTTCGTATTAGTGTCTCATTCACAGATTCTAACCATTCTTTCGGCGGTCTACCTCTGGGCATTCTGCCATTTACTTTACCTTTATACACTTGCTTGGTCAGTCGTTCATCTTTCATTCTTTCAAGATGTCCGAACCACCTTAACTGATTTCTTTCCCATATGTCAACTAGTGTCTCCCCTGTACCACATTCTTTGAGGATTGTCTCGTTTCGTACTTTGTCCATCAGTGTTTTCCCGCATATTATGCGCAGAGGTTTCATGCCGATCGCGTTGATTTTACTCCTGTCCTTTTCTTGACAGGTCCATGTCTCGCTACCGTATAGTACAGTCGGTACGAAAATAGAGTTATGTATGGCCATTTTAGCTTTTTTTGATATGTTTTTATTTGTGAGGATGGACCCTGCTCTACCGATAACCTGCTTACCCTTATTTATGCGCCTATCTAATTCCCCATCTATTTTTCCGTCGTTAGTGAATGGACTACCTAGATATACGTACTTGTCAAGTTGTTCTAATTTCTCATCATTTAGGACTATGTTGCATATTGTTTTCTCACTTTTTCCCTCAAACACCATGACTTTCGTTTTATTCACGTTAATTTTGAGGTCCATGTTCTTCATGCTTGTATTAAGTTTATTCAACATTGCTACAACAAAAATAGGTGGAAAGGAAATCTCTTTATTTATCTGAAACAAATTTGTTTATATACACTCTGTACGATAAATATAAGAAAAATATTGTGAAATAAAGAACAAATAATAAAATACATTTGCTTTATTTTTTTCTGCCCAATTCAACAGTTTCGAACAGAGGCACAATATTTACAAAAAATCACGTTTTTTAAATATTCTAAAAATACACGGAGAGAAAATTACAGTTTTCAATTAGTGAGATTTGAAAAGATGCGTAATACAGTTTTGTTTTAAAATCGGTCTTACAAGCTGATGTCATAATTTTTTTGTCCAAATTATATCTATAATTCATCAAATTATCTGCAACCGTTTTCTAGTTATCGTGTTCACAAAAAAGCGTGACATCCACACACACACACACATCCGGGCAATTTCTTAGAACATTGTAGTAGACATTTTTAAATTAGGGATGGTTCAATTAAATGAATTTAAACATTTTTGAAAACGTTACAATTACAAAGCTTCCTCTATCAGGAAGCAAAAATAAAAATTATCATTTGAAATTCATTTGCGATATATTAGAATATATAATATATGACGGACGGAAATACAACTGGAACTACCCGACGTTTAAAAAAATTCCATGACGAGGAATACAAGAAAGCCTTTCCTGATAGTGTAGACCAGCAGGCAAAAGAAATATTATTGAATAGCATTTAAACATAATTTACTATGGCCAACGGCCATACCACGCTGAAAAAACCAGTTCTCGTTAGATCACTGAAGTTAAGCAGTGTTGGGCGCGGTTAGTACTTGGACGGGTGACCGTTCGGGAATACTACTAACAGCGTGCTGTTGGCGTGTCGTGGGTGTGGTGAGCCCACACTCCCGTGCGGAAATTGAAATCCGGGCATTACCTGGTCCTGAAACGGTTGCCGTATTATATTTAAGGTCCGGATAAGTAAATCCTATCAGGCCCTTATAGTGTTTCGTAACGCTCGGAATTAAAAGGGCCGTAAGTGGCAACCTTATAAGGTCCATGTCAGGCAGCCTTTTTTGCGCCTTTAAAATAATTAAGGTCCTTTGCAGGGCCGTGATTATTTCGTATCGAATCCCTTACTTATTAATTTTCTAAATGAGAATGAAATTAATATAAAATTATGTGCGATGAATTAAAAAAGTAATATTTGATTAAAATACATATTATTACGTACAATAATATATGTATATAAAAATCATATTTAAAACTGCCATTGTTCATAAATATTATTCATAAATAATATTAATTAATAATTCTGTCCAGTACTTCAAAATTTTCCGTACCAGAACAGTGCGCGTACGGGTACGGGAAAAATTAAATGTCCGAGATATCCACATTAGGGATATCTCCAGAGGTCAGCTCGACCGTAGTGCAATAAGAGGATCGCCCTACAGGAACCGTCTTGCAGCAATGATGTCAAGTAAGTATGCTTTTTGACGCCTCGACTGCTGTCTTAAACACTCGACGCGTCGTTTCGACTGTGAGAGAGGAAAATCGTTGCGCGCCCTGGCGCACCACAGACGAACTATTGCCCGAGGCGGCAAGATTCAAATCTTGACATTTTTAATCAAATATTTTATCCACGATATCAGAATTTTATTAATTATTATTTATAGTGATTAATAATGCGATGAAATTGCAATATTATTATTTCAAGCATTTTACGTAGCTAAGCACCGTAGATTATTATTTAATTATTGTAAAAAAATCTAATATACTAGATAAAAAAAATTCTATATGAATTAATGTACTTCCTCTTTTTTTTACGAAAGCGACTATTAATCATTATCATTATTATGAAAAGTTTGAATAAACTGCGTTAGTTAATGAAAAGGGCCATCTATCCGGACCTTATTCGGACCTGATCAGGGCCGTAAATACGGCCTTTTATCAGATCGCCTTAATAAAAATAAGGGCAGCCTATCCGGGCCTTATTTGAACCTGATCAGGGCCGTTTTATACATTTTTAAATCAGGTAACCTTATCAGGGCTTGGTACGAGCCTTTTTTTAAATAAGGCTAAAAAAGGCATTTTCCACACGGGTAGTAGTTCCGTATAGATCGATATGAACCCATGGGTCTATAAGGGCCAATGAGTGCTCCCCAAAAGAAAGTGAAAATACCACCAGAAACACATAAAAACCACATCAGCTACTAATGGTAATTCCGTAAAGACCCATATAGACCCTAGGAACTATGGGGACCAATAAGGCATTCCCTCAA
The DNA here is from genome assembly GCA_932178445.1 of Andricus quercusramuli. Lineage (NCBI taxonomy): Eukaryota > Metazoa > Arthropoda > Insecta > Hymenoptera > Cynipidae > Andricus > Andricus quercusramuli. The sequence goes on from CAKNXH010001019.1 coordinate 169,152, forward strand.
ATCAAGTAAGAATACCACCAGAAACTCATAGAAACTAGCTCAGTGGCTTTCAGTGATTCCGTATAGATCCATATAGACCCAGGGGTCTCTAATACCACTAGAAACCCATAGAAACCAGCTGAAGCTACTAATGGTGATTTCGTATAGATCCATATAGACCATAGGGTCTATGAGGACCAACAAGGCATTTCCTCAAATCGAGTGAAAATACCTCCAGAAACCCATAGAAACCACCTCACCTACTAATGGTAATGCCGTATGTATCCATATAGACCCATGGGCCAAATAGGCATTCTCCAAAGCTAAGTGGAAACACCACCAGAAACATATGGAAATATCCTCGGCGGCTGTATGTAATTTCATATAGATCCATATAGAAATGCAGGTTCTATACGCATCTGGTAGCAGTTTTTCGTGACAATAACCGACTTTTTTCACATAGACTTTTTTTCTATATGGTTCTATAGGTCCTTTCGTGGAGGGCTGTAAAACATGAAAATTTGTATATAAAATGCTTTTGGATTTTATACCATAGTCCGCTGTTTTATTCTTTTCGATCCTCGAGCATTCTTCCCTGTTGACAATTGTGCACTTTTATGAAGAACGATGAACACGACGCTTCTTGCTCCAGATCGTTAAGACCATGCCATACTATTCCACTATTTAATTTTCCAAATTTTCACCTCGATATCTCAATACGTGTGGATGTGAATTGTTGCAAAAAATAAGTCGAACAATTATTTTGAAGTTAGTTGGCATGGACGCTTAAGAAACGCTGGGGCGAGCGTCGAGTTCTCATTTTCTCAAAAACCCAAGATTTCACGTCGAAAGACACTTAATTCATTCTCCACGAGAAAGTGTAACTTAATATAATTTGAAAAATCACAACACACGACACGAATGCTCGAAATATCGACAAAGTAACACAAAAATAATCTCTTGACTCTTGTCAGGCTGTCAGGTTGGTGTCGCCATTCTGAATTCTGACACCAACGACGCCAACCGGCCGACGACTCAAACGTGTCTCCTTGACGCAAGCGCAATAGGTCAGGGAACCACGCTTGGAACCACTGGCCAAGCAGTTGGATGTGCTAACTATTCGATAGTTGGTGAGTCCAATTGCATAGCTGCTGTGACCAACGAACACGCAGCTATTTAAAATGGTCATTGTGTCCATACGAACGGACTTGGCTTTTCTGTCAATCTGAAAAGATGTTCTGACCAACTATTCCTTGACCAACGAAGAATGGTAGTACCAGCCAACCATTTCTCTGATTGTGAGTGGCATGAAAGACAGCTTGAAAAATGTTCATATTTAGAATAATTCAGACTATTAATTGCTATGCTATTGGACAATTAATTAGTGAACGAAAGTTCACCTATGAAGATCTCCAAAGCGTGAAAGAGTCCTGGAATCTATGAGCGTTAGAAAGCCTAGCCACAGCTCTTGTTTACTGAAAGGAATCGATGTTTCGCTATTCATAATGAAACGAACATCACTTCGCGTTTAATTAGCTCTAATACTGCAGATTCGCCTTTGGGCGGCGCGATCATTTTCCCGCTCTTTCGAACCCGTGACATCGGTTCCCCGAGAAGCCAGGGGAAATCGAGTAAAGTAATTCCGTCGAAATCCTGCTTTGCATTTTTCAATTAAGACGATATCGCGAGTCCGTGATGCTTCGGCAACTGTATATAGTTATACAAAGTGTGCAAATAAAGTACATATATCTTATATACTATGTTGTACTCGTAGCTCTCAACTTTGCTTTCTCTCGATTGCGATAATCGTATATTTTCTCCAGATACACTCTTCATCTCGTTCACTGCATGCTTCGATAACATGAATTAATAAAGCCAAAACTATTTTCTGGTAATATAGGTGTAAGAAATATAGATCAAATAATAAATTAATGAAATATAATTTTCACAATTCAAAAGACAAAATTAAACTGAAATACTTCATCAGTTTTGTGATTAATTTGCAAGATTAAATGGCACGTTTCTAAAATAAGAAAGTCTAAAAAGATAGACGATTCAAACTGTTCAATTTGAATCGAATCTATAATATCTGGATTTTGAAGATTCCAATTTAAAATCGAACAAAATGAGACTTTCTTTTTCAAATTCTTCATTTTGGACTAGTTCAACAGGCAACTTACCGTACCCTACACATAGTAATACAAAAATCTGAATTTTAAGAATAACGGAATTTCATTTCGACCTTAAATTAAGTAAATCAATTAATTTCAACCATTAATTGTAAGGACAAGCGATTTTTTCCGATTGTAAATTCGCTCCACACTCGGTCACTTTTACAAGACAAAAAAGACACAAAGTGCTTCAGGTTCACGCAAAGTGCTTTGTGTATCTTTTTACGTTGCATCATTTAAAAAATTTTCAACTTTCCTCCTTTATGAACAATCGTTTTTTGCAATAAATAATAATAATTATAATTTTTATTAACACAGTTAGACGCAACTTGCTCCTACGAATCCAACGATACCAAAAACTCATTTTTCATAAAAATTTGTGCCTTTTTAGTTTGGACGGCAGTGTTGAACATTTGCGTCGTGGTGAATGAGATAAAACTTAGACTATCAGGCCCCATTTAATGATAGAGTGGAGGGGGGGGGGGGGGGGTAATCTTTAAAGATACCTTAAGGCTTTTGGAGAGCTTCGAGGGATAAATTGAGGGAATTTTCAACTGGTTTTAATAGCTTTAAAGGAACTTCAAACAATTGTTTTTCTAAGAATTTCTGACATGTTAAGACTTTTTTTCAGAGATTTCAGGGATTAATTTTTATGATTTTCACTGAATTTTTATAACAATGTTTGAACGCTTTTCCAAAGAATTTAATCCACAATAAATCAAAACCTACAGTGTATTTCAGAGATTTTTACATTATCGGGAGAATATCAGAAAAATTTTCAAAGCACTCGACATTTCCACCGCTTAAATTCGAAAGGCGACAAAATTTGGAACGAAATTTTAGCACATGGCTTGCCTTTGTCCATCTAAAGAAAACAAAATTAGTCTCCGACTAATTTCATACAAGAGTTATAACCGCGTATAGTTTTTCAATTCAATTATACCGCGGCCGGGAATTGGCAGATGGGAACATATGAACTCATGTCTAAGATAACGCTGTTGAAGGCTGGTGACCTTCTAAGCATAAATTGAGACTCCCGGTTCCCATTTTCTGTCCTCCCCCCCCCCCCCTCCACTCCAGTAACAGAAGTTTTGGTGGGACTTACGTTACAACTAGACTCTCCACCGTAAGACGAATCACTACGTAACTTGAACATGATTTCAAATCGCAAAACAAATTTCGGGTATACAGATGGTAGTTGGGTGTACAATCTAAACATGAATAATACAAACAATAAAGTAGCCTCGAGATTGACGAAAAGCATACACACGGTAAACGTAAGGTCGAGTTTCAGGCGATGAATGGAGACTGGGTATTTGGAATGCTAGAGGAGTGAATGATCTTAAAATAAGAGAACTACGTGAAACTATGCACGGAAGGAAACTAGATATTCTATGTGTACCTGAGACGAAGAAAAAGGGTTGCGAAAGTAGAAACATAGCAAATGGGGTGCTGAAGGGTGGTTTCGAAATATGGTCAGGAGTAGATAGGGAATCAAATGCTGGTCAAGGGGTTGGTTTAATTATGAATGAAAAAGCAAGACAGCATCTCAAAGATCATGGATATGTATCGCCCAGATTGCTGTGGATTAGAATGAAGATAGGAATCAGAAGACAATTTATCATAGCGTGCTACGCCCCAGTTGATAGTGATCCGAAAGAAGTCAAAGACGCCTTCTGAGACCCTTCAAATGATACAATAAGTACTTGAGATCAAGGTGAAAGAATAATTCTGCTAGCAGATATGAACGGATGGGTCGGCATCCGACGTCGGGATATATATACAGAAAGGGTGCTAGGTAATTTTGGGGACCCAACAAGGAAAATTCATAACGGGGAAAAATTATTTAGCTTACGCTTAGAAGAGAGCCTATATTTATTACAAATACTTGGTTTCGACATAAAATTATCCACACATACACCTGGTGTAAAGGAAATAACCGCATTGTAATTGACTTCGTTATTGCGGATGAAGGACTAAGAGAACTAGTCAAAGATACAAGAGTCATGAGGGTTCCGAATGCAATACTGATCATTACCTTTTAGTCTCCAAAATAAATTTAGGGCGGGGATGGAGAACAAAGAGAACCAAAAAAAAACGCGAATAAAAATTGAAAATTTACAGAAGCCAGAAGTGCGATTAAAGTTTCAAAACAGGTTAAACGAATGCATTAATAGAGCAACGTGGGAAATGCTTATGAGTAATAAAGATATAGAGGGCGCGTGGACTTTGTTACGGGATATCATTGTTAAAACTGCGACCGAAGTATGTGGTACGGCGGTTGTAGGAAGAAAATCTGGTGATGCATTGTGGAATGATGAAATTGAGGCAGGCCAAAAAGAAGAGAAAAAAGCGCACAAAAACGCTGAACGTCGCAGGTCTTAGCGACGAGGAGAGAAATAGGCTCAAAAATAATTACAGACACAAAAAAAGAAATGTTAAACGATTAGTCAAGGAGAGTAAAGATAAAATCAGAATAAGAGAAGAGAAGAAAATACAAAACGGCTTTGAAGGAATTATGAAACTATTATTCAAACTGTTGGAGGAAAGTAAAAGTATAGAGTTTGTCAGCATGAGAAACAGCAAAGGTGAAATGCTATATGATATAGACGGGATAGTAGACGCTCTAAAAGACTCTTTTAAAGAACTATTAGGAGGTGAAGATATAGGACAACAAAACTGCGACATAGAACATAATGCATTAGAAAACCCAATTGAAAAAATCTGTGTCACTGAGGTCAAAGATATAATTAAGAACTTAAAAAACGGTAAGGCTGCTGGTGTAGACAGTATTAGCGCTGAAATGCTTAAATACGGTGGCAAGTACATACCTCACAGTTTGTGCGAATTGATAAATTTATGTATCAAGATGGAAGAAGTCCCAGACGATTGGAGAAAAGCGATTATCGTAACCAATATACAAAAGATTGGGAGATAAAAGCAACTGCAGTAATTACAGAGGTATCAGCTTACTAAGTACCGTAAGCAAAATATAGTCAAAAATACTTATTCGTAGGGCAATGAAAATTACAGAAAGAAAGATATGGGAAGTCCAAAGTGGATTTATGCCAGGAAGATCATGTACAGATCAGATACTTAGTTTAAGACAGATCTTACGGAACTTCATGTGTGAAATTGGTATGAATTCCTACCAATATTGGCATCAGGTTAGACAATTTTAGCATAAGATGGCTCACACCATAAAGAAACTTTGCCTTGCTATATTTGTAAAGAACTCACTCTATCAGAGTATGAGTACTCTTACAAAAGCGATGTTAGGCCACGCCTGCCGGTGGCTATTTATCATATTCATGGATAAGTGCCTAAGAACTGCCCTCTTCGACGAAAAAGGTGTAGATCTCGAAACCGTCAAGGTACGTGGGTTAGCTTCCGCAGATGACAAGATTGTTATGGCAGAATCAGTCGAGGACTTGCAAAGAATGTTGAATAAACTTAATACAAGAATGAAGAACATGGGCCTCAAAATTAACGTGAATAAACCGAAAATCATGGTGTTTGAGGGAAAAAGTGAGAAAACAATATACAAAATTGTCCTAAATGATGAGAGATTAGAACAAGTTGACAAGTACGTATATCCAGGTAGTCTATTCACTAACGACGGAAAATAGATGGGGAGTTAGATAGGCGCATAAATAAGGGTAAGCAGGTTATCGGTAGAGAAGCTCCAACCTCACAAATAAAATCATATCAAAAAAATCTAAAATGGCCATACATAACTCTATATTCGTACCGACTGTACTATCCGGTTGCGAGACATGGCCCTGTCAAGAAAAGGACATGATTGAATTAACGCGATCGGCATGAAACCTCTGCGCATAGTATGCGGGAAAACACTGATGGACAAAGTCCTAAACAAAACAATCCTCAAAGAATGTGGTACAGGAGACACTAGTTGAAATATGGGAAAGAATGAAAGATGAACTACTGACCAAACAAGTATATAAAGGTAAAGTAAATGGAGGAATGCCCATAGGTAGACCGCCGAAGGAATGGTTAGAATCCGTGAATGAGTCATTAATCCGAAGAGACATAAGAAGCCATAGAAACACGAGAGCTTGAATGAAAAAATGCATGGACGTGAACGAAGCTAGAGTAGTATGCCAGGACAGAAAAGTGTGACGACAAATAGTTTTTAAACAGAGTGACAATACAGTGAATGACGCCTGGAACAAAGACCGTGGATACTAATGGGGCCAACTGGGGAACCACGCATAACAATTTTGTGAGGCTCTTCACTTGGGGTGATCGCTAGAGAGATTGATCAACAACCTGGGTCGGAGTAGTGTTGCGGAATGAACGTGTCATTTGAATAAATAACACGAGAATTCCAGATCAATCTAAAAGATCTATACCCAACACCTATATACCCATATAACTTATACCTATATACCCAACTACACACTGCCATTTACCAACCTGGCAAGGCACGCTTACCATGAAGAGGAAATGGCTTAATGGTGCAATAATAATAATAATATGAACAAGTGTCTAAGAATGGCCCTCTTCGACGAAGAAGTTGTAGATCTCGAGACAGTGAGGATACGTGGGTTCAGTGGCGTACATTTTTAGAAGCCAGTCCTTGGTAACCACATTTTAAGCGACCATGGGGCTTGGCACCCGGGGTAGACCGCCCCCCCCCCCTTAAGCCGCCACTGCGTGGGTTAACTTTCGCTGATGACAAGGTTACTATGGCAGAATTAATCGAAGACTTGCAAAGAATGCTGAGTGAACTAAATACAAGCATGAAGAACATGGGCCTCAAAATTAACGTAAATAAAACGAAAATCATAGTGTTTGAAGGAAAAGATGATAAAACAATGTGCAACATTATCCTAAATGATAGATTTAATACTTTCACGATGATTCATTATAATAAATTTAAATTTAAAATTTAGAATTTAAAATTTGAAGATTTTTTGGGTATCAATCGTGTGCGAAACTATGAATGCTGCCGACGTTTCGTGAACATTGCAGTTCACTTCTTCAGGGCTGACCTAAAACTGAAGTTTCAGGTTATGATGTTCTTATATATGTATTTTCTACGATTCCTGTGATTGGCCAGAGCGCCCCATGGTGGAGACTTGATTAGCCAATCAAGTCCAACCAGTCCCCACCATGGGGCGCTCTGGCCAATCACAGGAATCGTAGAAAATACAT